>JAJPUD010001943.1:92089-115393 GCA_023553655.1 Myrmecobius fasciatus | reverse complement strand
ATGATGATCAATTCTGATAGACATGGCTCTCTGCAACAAAGAATTGTCTCAAACCAGTTCCAATTGTTCACTGAAGAAGACCATATACACCCAGAGAGAGGGATATGAAATATGGACCACAACGTAACATTTTCATGATCTCTATTGATGTTTGCTTGCATTGTGTTTCCTTTCTCTGATTTTCTTTTTTTTTTTCTTGTAGACAGGATTTTTCTTGCACAACTTGTCAAGTATTTCAACATTATTAACATGTAGTGGACTTCCTGCCATCTAGGGGAAGGGAGGGGACTGGGGGTAAAATTTGTAATGGAAAGCTTTGTAAAGATCAATACTGGGGAACTACCCATACATATGTTATACAAATAAAAAGCTTTAATAAAAAAATAAAATAAAATAAAAAAGAAAATGTGCTCCAGCTCCAGCTCCCTGGCTGCTGGCTGGTGAAAAATATCCTTCTATTAAAAAAAAAAATTTGGAGGGTCTAAGAAAGTTCTATGTAAATTTTTTCTGCCTAGTCATCCCTGCCAAAATACACTGACACATGGAGATCAATTATGTTACCAATGACCTACTTGCAAATACTTATCATGAGTAATTCAAATCAAGGTGATCAAGTGTCTCTTGAAATAATGTTTCTTATTGCTTTTGGAGACAAAATTAAGTCCCCTTCTTTATTTACTTCTCCAAGGAGTAACAATGGATAATCTTTCCTTTTAACTTCTAGTTCCACTTAGAGAAAGAATGCCAAAAAAGAAACCATGCAATTATTCAGTCATTTACCAATTCCTTGTTCACTAGACACATTTAGAATACCACCGGTGCTGTTAATATTACCCTAAAATTTCATCATTCTTTGTCCCCTTTGACTTTTTTTGACTCATAACTCTTCAATCATCATTGCAGAACCAAAAGGTAGTTACAAGGCTGAAAGACATCTTTATTTTTATTTATTTCATGGGTTTACCAGCCAAAGAATTAATCATCAAGTAAGTACCCAGCCTAGTAATCATGGGGAGCTTCAGAAACACCATTTTGTTGGGACCATATTGGAGAGTTTTTTTTAATATGTTAGAATTTGCCAGGGCTGGTGTTCTTTTATACTACAATGAGGTGTCAAGTAGAAATCTGTAAATTATAATTAATCAAATCAAATTGTTGAAAGATAGAACCAGTAAAAGCAAGAGAAAATAATGGAGCCTGAATAGAAAAAAAAATGACATAATACTAGGAAAAGGAAATAATTAATCACATTAAAAACAAAAATCAAATGATTATATCAAGAGATTCAGAAAAAAAAAACACTTTGCAAAATAAAACAACTCCACAAATGATAGATGTAGATTTATCTTTGGGAATATAAAAAGTATCTATCTTTAAAAAAATGAGCATCATATCTAATGATATAATTGGAAGCTTTCCCAATAAATATACCAACTCACTCTAGTATAAACTGATATAATTTTAGAAGTGCTAGCAATTGCAATAAGAAAAGAGAATGAAACTAAAGATGAAAAGAAAAGACAAGATAAAAAATCTTTGTCTATTGAGAACATGATAGTTTACTTAGTAAATCCTTTGGAATGAGCAAAGATACGAATTGAAATGATTAATAGCTTCAAAAAGCTTAAAAATAGATGACAAACTCACAAAAATCAATAGCATTTCTATATAATAATGGTACAAAGGGAAATTCTATTCAAAATTGCTATAAAATGCATAAAATATTTAGCAATCAATATACTAAAATATGCAAAATCCGTGTATAAGTTCAACAACAAAATGTTCCTTAAGTAAACAACTTAAATAGCTAAAGGTATATACAATGCCCAAGGCTGAGACATACTAATATAATAAAACTGATAATACTGCCAAAGCTAATTTACCATTTTCATGCTATAAAAATAACATTATCAAAATAATTGGATAAAATGATTTAAAAAATTCATTTGGAAGTCCTAGAATAGATAAATAATTGAAAAGGTAGAAAGGAAAGAATAATTTAAGATTTCAAACTATATTATAAAGCCTCAGTCATCTCAACCCCTTGGTGTTGCTTTTAAAAAACAAAGGAGTAAACCAATGGAATAGACAGAACAAGATAAAAACAGAAACAATGAACTCTATAAGCCAGTATTCAATAAACCTGAACACATAAATCTTAGAGAAGAGTTTCCAGGGTAGCTAGATGGTGCAGTGGATAGAGCACATTGGCCCTGGAATCAAGAGGACTTGAGTTCAAATATGACCTCAGACACTTACTACTTATTAGCTGTGTGACCCTGGGCAAGTCACTGAACCCAAAGTGCCTTGCAAAAAAAAAAGAAAATAAATAGAAGAAGAGTTCCCTGTTTGATAAGAAGTTCTAGGGAAACTGGAAGTTTGGTAAAAGTTAACCATAGGTTAACATCTTATAATATCCCACAATAAATTAACACATACATTTTAAAGCTCATACTATAAAAATTAGAAAAGAAGTAGATTGTAAATCTCTTACCATCATGGGCAGGAAATTTATTCTTAACCAAATAAGAACAGAGACAATTACCAAAGATAAGAGATAACTTTGATTAAATGAAATTAAAAGGCTTGAACAGACAAAAATGAATCATCTAGGATAATAAAGGAAGCACTTAAAGAGGGGAATTGTAATAAATAAGAAAATAAGATGAAAAATCATTCCTCCCATAGGTAAGTGGTCAAATGATATAAACAAAAAGTTCTCCAAAGAATTGCAAAGTATTAACAATCATATGCTGGGGAAAATATTCTAAATTATTAATAATAAAAGAAAAACAAATCAAAATTACTCTGAGTTTTTACTTTTCACTCAGAAAAATAGAAAACATGACAAAGGATAGGAACAATCAATATTGGAGGATTTGTGGGAAGATAAAGCCCACTGATGCATTGTTGGTGGAACTGTGATTAAGTAATTCAGTTGGAATTACTTAAATAAAGTGACTAAAGTGATCCATAGATTCCCTTATCACTCTTAGGTAATTGATAAAGAGAAAAGCATACATCTACACTGAAAAATATTTTATCAGCAATTTTGTAGCAGCAAAGAATTCGAAACAAAGTATATGTTGTTGATTGGGAAATGGCCAAAGTGTGGCACATGAATATGATGGATTATTGCTGTGCTATAAGAATTGATGACTATGATGCTTATAAAATAGTATAAGAAAGATTTATGTAATCTTAATCAAAGGCAAGACAACAATATATGTAAATGAAAAGCTCCACAATACAATCAAAAATGAATGTTGTGAAATTACAAAGAATAAGCATATCCCCTTACTCTACTTCTTTGAAGAAATGGAAGGCCCATGAGTATGTAACATTGAATGTATTTTCAGACTTCTTTGATGCATTTACAGGTTGAATGATTTTTTTCTCTTTTCCATCTTTTATTTTTAAAAAGGATATCATTTGTTACATGGGATTGTTCTCTGGGAGGAAGAAATAGAAGAATAGAAATGACTGAACAGGGAGGAATGTTTATGATGTAAAAACTAAACATATCAATAAAATGTATTTTTAAATGTTAAAAAAAGAAAAGAAAAACATGTGTCAGGATTGTAAATGAGTGTGAGGAGTTTTAAACCTCAGGAATGTACTGAAACTAGTAAAGAAAGTCAAGAGCAAAAAAATGAGTTTTAATATTTTGGGGAATTTAATATATTGGGGAAAAAGAGGAAGATAAAAAATGAGATAGTACTGGTACATAGGGTAAATAAGGCAATGATAAACTGATGATATAGAAATACCAGAGTTACTCATTTTTTATTTTGCTTCTGTTTCACTGCCTGGAAGGATGCTTCTTGGATTAGATAGAACAGAACAAAAAATGATTAGCAAGTGGTTGAAAACGAAGTCCTTGATTAATTTAAGTCAACAGTTGTAGAAGCACTTCATCATGGATTACTAAGAGAATTAGAAGACATCATATCTGACTTATTTTTAGTGACAGATGAAAGATTGTAGAAAATGGGAGAGATCCTATAAGTTCTGATAAAAGCAAATGTTTCGATTTTTGTTAAAGGAAAAATTGCTGAGTCTTCAAATGATTTGCCATTGAACTTGGCTTCAATTCTTGGCAAAATTATGGAATGCATAATTAAATGATAATTAGTGGGCATCTCTGAAAGGGAGCAATGACCATCATGAGCCATCAGGGTTTCATGATAAAGTTGCCAGATAAATTTTATTTCTTTTATCACAAGGTGACTTGACTAGAAAAATGCCAGTAACTCAGTGGATTGGTCACTGGGCCCGGAGGCAAGAAGACCTGGGTTCAAATCCAGATTGAGACACTTTCTAATTCTACAACCAAGGGAAAGTCACTCTGATTACCTGACAAAATGGATTCATTACAGGAGGAAATTACAAACCACTGTAGAATCTTTGCCAGGAAAACTTCAAATGAAATCACAAAGGGTGAGACACGATTGAAATGACAAAAAGCAGACTAAACATTCAAGGAGATGTTGTACAAAGAGTTTATGTAGGTTTTACTAAAACATTTGATAAATTCCCTAATGCTATTCTTATATAAAAGTACAAGGAATATAGTTTAGGTAATAGTATATAAATTTGGAAATAGTTAAATTGCTATACCCAAAAAGCAGTAAGTAGTGGCCCTATGACTTGGAAGAAGGTCTCTATTGATTTACCAGAGATCTGATCCTTGGCTGGTGTTATTTAATTTATTGATCAATGATTGAGATAAAGATAATATGCTTTTAATATTGGAAGATGACACAAAACTGAAAGATTGCTAACACAACAATTGACAATATAGATTCAAAATAATCTTGGCAAGGTATGACATTGAACTAAACATAATAAAAAATTTTTTACAGATTAAAATAAAGTCTTACACATATTCAAAAACTCTACTTCACAAATATAAGACATGGAATATATAATAAGAAGGAAATGTTTTTAAAATATCTAGAGAAGGATGGTGTTAGCAAATTGCAAGGTTAATGTGCTCATCTACCAATTAAGAAAATTCAAATCACTATAGCAATATATTTGGTCTATATACAATCTACTCAAAGGATGTGCAAGATTTCTAGACATATGTTTAGGTCACTGAGCTATCATAATGTTTTATAGCACCATAAAACAAATTTGAATCAACATATTAGTCTTTAGGCCTTGTGGTATATGAGTATACCAATTTTTAAGGGTTTTTTTTTTCTAATCATTTTTCTCTTAACAAACACCTAGTGAAATGAACATTTCTATATACAAAGTGGAGCAGATATTAAAGACTGTACATGAATCTTTTACATGTATCTCACTTTTACTTTTTGGTGTAAATTTAGTGTTTTTTCAAAAGAAAATGAAGAAAAGGAAGACAAGTAGGAAGAATAAGGAGCAGAAAGAAGAGGAAGAAGAGGAGGAGAAGTAAAGAAGAACTTACAGAAATAAGGAAATTGATTGCCCTCACTATTAGGAATAATATTGATTAATTGGAGGGCATGCCAGAGTGAAAGACCTGCCAACTTATCCTTTCCCAATTGACTGGACTTCCTTGGACTTCTTCATCACACCCCCAATGTATCAGTTTTGATACTCCTCAGCATCATCTGCCCTTCTGCCTAGAAGGTAAAATAAAATGCCCCTCCCAAAACCTCTATTTAATGGGGATACCTAGGCCAGCTAATTCTGCATTTCTTCCTTAGTTGTACTCCTTTGGACTTTTCTATTGTACCTCTATTACTGGTACTTTCTCCTCATTTTAACTTCCTTTTTATGTGTTGTCTTCATTAGATTGTAAGACTTCTGAAGGCAAGGAATAGCTTTGTTTTTTAATTATCAGTTCTCATCCCAGTGTCTGTCACATAGTGGGTACTTTATTTACTGGGTGACTGAAAAATATCCCCTATAAAGTTAAGTTGAAGAAATTTGAACCTATTTAGCTTAGAGAAGATAAAACCTGGGAGAACATAATAACTTTCTGGCCTAGGAATGCCATTTGGAAGGAAGTGAGACTCATTCTACTTAGCCACAGAGGATAGAATCCATAACAAATGCAAAAAAAATGCATTTTGCGATGAATATAAAAAAGTTCCTAATTATTAGAGCAAGAATTAGTGGGTTCCTCTCTGGAAGTTTTCAAGAAAATAGATGGAAGACTTGTTGGGTACATTGTAGAAGGGAGTTATTGAAATTGTGGTGATTTCCGAGGTTCCAACTAGCTAATCTTATCCCATATCTGCAGCAAGAAATTTCAAAATTTAAGATGTAAGCTTCGGTTCCATAGTCTAGACAGATCTCCAGTTCTAATTATCTCATCACAGAAACAAACCTTCAGACCTTGGAGCGTGCATGGGCATATGGAGATTATGTAAATCTGTGGGCATGGGAATTTTAAAATTTCAGTCATTCTTATGTAAGCTTCTTTTGGAATGCACAAAATATATCTTGCTGTACAGAAGAAAAGGGAATCCTCCCTTGCCATCCTCTCAGGAAAGCAAACATTGGCAGGTTTATGAATTTACAAAGGTCATCATAAATGTTGCTTTTAGAAATATTTACTTAGGAGGAGAAGCGTGCTTTGTGTAAAACTTCAGATTTTTTTCCATCCATAATAAGCCTTCTACGTGGACACTTGTAGGATTTACGAAACCACTTTCTTTTTGTTCTGCTCCTATTTGGCAAAATCTCTATCTCATTTTCTAGTTTGCAATCTATATCATTTCCCCTAAATGTTCTCCAAGGGTTTGTCCTGGGCCCTTTTTTCATCTCTCTTTCTACACCCTAAATAAACTCATCAACCCCAAAGAGTTTGAGTATTATCTCTATGCAAATGACTCATCTTTCTTTCTCTGTCTCTATCTCTGTCTCTGTCTCTCTGTCTCTCTCTCTTGTCTCTGTTTCTCTCTCTCGTCTCTGTTTCTCTCTCTCTCCCCTTTCCCTCTTTCCTACTATTTATCCTTCTCTCAATCATAAGGCCAACTGCCTATTGCCTGTGAGCATTTCAAACTGAATATCCCAGAATAGTCAAGAACAAAACTGATCAAAAGTGTCAAGAATAGAAGATATGTTGAGAAGATTGAAAAAAACCAACTAAAACATTTGGCAATTAAGAGATCGTTGATGATTCCAGAAAAGGCTGTTTGAGTAATAACATTAGAAGCTAGATTGTAAAGAGCTGAGGGATGAGTAAGAGGAGAGAAAATGGAGGCAACAAGTGTAGATAACTTTTTTTTTCTGGGAGCTTTGTAGATAACTCTTTTCTAAGTGCTTTTAAATATGAGAGACTTAGGCGTGGTTGAAAGCAATAAGGAAGAAACCAGTAGATCTGAAAAGACTAAAGATTTAAAAGATATAGAAGATGATGAAGGCTGCAATTTACTAGAGAAGATGGAAGGAGATGGAATCAAGAAAAGATATAAAGGTCTTAGATTTAGTGTTTCGTTGTTGGAGGTAGGAAAAGGAGGTGAGATTGGGAGATGATATCAAAGAGAATGGGAGTAGAGGGATATCTTATCAAATAATTTAAATTTTCTGAAAAAAAATGGAACATCCTTGACAAAAGGTAAGGTATCCATATACCATATATATATATAATATACACATATATACCATATACCATATACAGGTGTAGGAAAACAAGTCATTTGAAATAGCTCTCTTAGCTTTCTAATGGAAGAAATGAAGAAATATTGACTAGGAAATGTTTAATTAGATGGATTTAGAATTGGTTTAATAGATCCAAAAGACCAAAAGAATAGTCATTAATGGTCTGATATTAATTTTCATTATTACTATCAGCAAGCATTTATTAAGTTCTTACTGTGTTTCAAGAACTGTGTTAAGCAACTTGGAAGTAGGTCTCCTATGAAGTGCTTCAGGATCTGTGCTTGACTCTGCACAATTCAACATTTCTAAGTGGTTTAGAAAAACATTTATTTGACATCAAATGACCCTCAGTAGCCTCAACTACAAAACATTGATAATAATGTTTGTTTGTACTGCCTCCCTCATAGTGTTTTTCTGAGGATCAGATGGGATAATGGATATAAGTAACAAAATCAGAGAATCAACAATTGGAAAGAACTTCTATGGTCTAGTAGAAATGAAACTGCCTGAAGGCAGGAACTATATCATATTTTCCTTTAAATTTTTTGTATCCAGCAGCTGACATAGCACTTTAAACATGTTTAATTAATGCCTTAAATGTTTAATAAACATTTATTGAATGGAATGGAATTTTTTGACAAAATATTAAAAATCCTTTGGAAAGAAATCTGTCATATCTGTAATTTTTATTGAGTTTAGGTTGAATGAAAAATTACAATTACACATACACATGCACACACAAATATCTATATATATGACACATGAGGTGATTTTTCTCAGCAACATCACTTGTCTCCATGCCTTATACATGGTTCCTTCTCTTCATATTCTAGTACTGAAATAAATCTTTTCCTTATTTTTTCCTCACATAGTTCTTCTCTCTGATGTTGCATCGACTGAACTTGTGATGTTGACAAAATTGCACAATTCATTTCTAGTGAAGCCTGAACCTTGAACAGTTACTGAAGATCTGAGCAGAAACTACTTTACAAGATTCTCTATTTGACAACACCAGCATCCCATCTCTTTTGAATAATAATTTCACCAACGCAAACTCCCTCTTTGTTTTTATTCTCTTAGCAAGGGGAAAATGTAATATTATTCTGACCTAGCTGTTTTTCTGATAAGAACTCAATTAATTTATGTCCAGACTCATTAATCTTTCTTAATTCGTATTTACCCATTACATTTGATCTCTGACCACGGATTCCACTTTGGCACAAAAGTCTCTGAGCAGAATCACCCCTTATTTGGCAATTATTCACTTGCTGCTGCATAAAAATGTCCCTGTTGTTGGCCATAGATGCATCCCTGCTCATACATATTCCTGGATGATGTTATGATTAGTTCAATTGATAAAGGATAAAATTACTAATCCAGTAGAAAGAAAAAGAGAAAGTATTTTTTAAAATGAGTACAGTAGATAAAGGATAAAATTACAAATCCAGTAGAAAGAAAAAGAGAAAGTCTTTTTAAAATAAGTACAGAATATAGAAAATACTGGGGAGTTTATGTACCAAGACACACACCACAATTATATGAAAATAACAAAATTTTATATATAGAAATAGAGACCTAAATAATTGAGAATTATTCATTCCTCCTAGGTAAACTGAGGCAGTAAAATAAAATTGACAATGCTACCAATATCAATTAGCTCCAGTGCTATACTGATTTACAAAGGATTATTTTATAAAACTAGAAAAGAAATGAAAATTATCTGAAAGAGAAAGGATCAAGAATGGCAAGGGAAATAACAGAGAAAAGTGGGTGAGAAGGGAGAACTAGTATTACCAGGACAAATTTTCTTTACATAAAATTTAAAGGTTTTTGCACCAAAAAAAATACAACTAAGATTACAAGGGAAGCAACTAATTGGGGGAAAAATCCTTGGAGCAAGTTTCTCTACTCAAAATCTTATTTCAAAGATAGTTTAAGAATGTGATTCAAATTTATAAGAATAAGAGCTGGTCCTTAATTGATAAATGGTTATTGGCTATAAATAAGTGGTTCACAAGAGAAGGAATCCAAATTATCTATAACCATATTTTAAATTTTAGTTTTCTCTGAAATACTAATAATTTTAAAAAATGAAAAATTAAGACAATTCTGAGGCTTATTTCAAATGTATCACATTAATAAAGTTGTAAGGGAAGGAAGATCACAAATTTTGGAAGGACTTCAGGAAAACGGGCACACTAATGCACCATTGTTGGAGCGGTGAATTGGTACAACTATTCTAGAAAGCTATTGGGAATTATGCTTCAATTTGTGTTGAATTGTATATAATTGACCCAGAAATATCACAACTATATCCATACCTCAACAACATTAAAAAGGTGAAAAGGACATATATTTATTATATATATATATATATACATATATACATATATATACACATATGCATTCATATGCATATACATACATATATGTGTATGTGGATATATTTATATGTAAATATATACACATACACACATATATATGTATTATATATATAATATATACATATATATGTATTATACACACACACTCACACAGGGAGTTTGGGGAGATTTTCCTGTGAGAAGGAAGAAAAAACATAAATATTGTTAATTTTTTAAAATCAACTTCAAAGAAAACAAAGGGAAAATGAAGAGTTCTATCAGTTGAATCAAATCTCTCAAGAGGTCCTCTTTATCACTGAAGTCACTAAAGATGGGTAGTAATGGAAAGAGGATGGAGAATCATAAATCTGAATCAAGAATCCTGAATCTGAATCTCAAAACCCAGCTTATGTATTTTTTGCAGAAATCACTTCACTTTTCTGGATCTTGTCTTCCTCTCTAGAAAACGAGAGGGAGGAATTAGATAGTGATAATAACTGACATGTATACAGTACACTCATGTTTGCAAAGCTTTGCAAGAATCTTTACACATCATTTGATCCTCACCAACAAACCTATGAGATGCTACAGGCATTGTTATCTCCATTTCACAGATGAGGAACCTGAGTCTAGAAGAGTTTAAGTTATTTGCCCAAGGTCACACATATAGTAAGTTCCCAAGGGAAGATTCAACCTTAGGTCCTATTGACTCCAAGTCAAAGGTCTACTCACTAAGCTGATGATTGTGCGAACTGTAGAATCACATGAGGCAAAGCATTAAAAGAACTTTGAAGGGAAGCTTGCTAGAGTGGAAAACTAAAAATGAGACATATGATTTCAGATGGGAGCTAGCCCTTTCCATTTTGTGCCATCTACAAATTTATTCCAAATAACAACCATACTTTTAATAAAGACACAAATACTCATTGCTCATGTGGCTCTGTGATTTCATTCATTCAACTAGTGGCAATCCATCCATATCTGACACTTCCTCATGATTCTTGTCCATTTCCTCCATTAGTTCACTACAGAAAGTCAATTCAGTGTGCCAGTGACCTGGCTTTTTCTTAACTGATAACAGTGAAGAAATCAGTCTTGTGTACCCATCATCCCCTAGCCTTGTCTTCTCTTCTTATCCTACAGTTCCCTGGTAGTCAGTCACTTTTCTCAGCATGTTTTTGAAATCTTTTAACTGTCCTCGTCTTCAGACCCAACAGTTGAAAAATTGTCATTGGAGGGAACTCCAGGTATAGGGCATACAGACAGATATATCCATATCAATCCAGAAACTATGTCTCAGTAGGCAAACCCAAAGGGGTTCTTAACCTTTGTTCAGAGGGTGGTCACTGAGCTCTTTGGTAGTTTGGTGAAGTCTCAGAATAATGTGTTCAAATGCATAAAATAAAATATATAGGATTGCAAAGGAAATCAATTAGAATTAAAATTATTTAAAAACATCTCAGACCCCTGGTTAAGAACCCTTATCTAAAAAAGTGCTTGAGGCACATGGAGGTTAAATGGCTTGCTTGGAGTGACAATTAATAAATGTCAGGGGCAGTATTAGAACATGGGTCTTCTGCCTCCAAGCCTAGAATTTTACCCACATTGCCTGAATTAAAATAGACACCCAGTGGAAAAAAAAAGAGCTGGATATTTCCACAAGGTAATTCAAAATCTCCTGCACTGACTGTAATCTGATTGCTCCTTCTTTCTTCCTCCATTGGTCATACTTCATATTACAACCAGAAATGAATCAACACACAATCATCCTAGCTAAGGAATAAGACCCAGCTGATACCACAGGGCCCTCAAAGGAAACCAAACAAATGGATATTGAAATACGCTGAGGCAGCTATAACTTACATTCGTGCCCTGCCACATTTGTGGTGTGACTATTCACGAGCTCCAGAATTTATGCAATAAAAGTCCTTGATTCACTTCCCTACCTTCATTGTTCATGTTAACATTTCATGGGCTTTATTTTCAACCCTCACAATGGATTCCTTTCTCTTTTTGTGTCCCAGTGATTTGGTTGGTGGGTGCCTCCTAAATTAGCCTAGACAGGAACTAACCCAAAATAAGCAGCACCTGGAACTTAGATGCATTCATCATGACTGGAAGCCACAGGTGGAGGGGGCAGAGATCTGACAAATTTTACCCCTCACCTAAAAGTACCTAGAGCTTACATCATTCCCCTCTAAGCCTCCTTTAAAATGCAACTCCTAGCAGAGCTTTTGTTGAGTTCTCCCCATTGGTAGCTGCTCTCCCCTCCTTTCAATTACTTTATATTCCTTGTTTGCATTTTATTTTTGTTTCTCTATATTTATGTGGATTCTCTCCATCACTCATCTCTCAACAAGGAGAGTGTAAAAACTTTGTAATCAGGAACTTCTGTCTTTTAGAATTGTGTCATTAGTACTTTAGCCTGTGCCTCAGGTCAAATAGTATTTTAGTAAAATGTTTCTTTTTAATTATAATGCTAGCTGACATATGCAAAATGTCCTAGAAGCCTTAGTGTAATTTTAAACTGTAATGTACTACAAATCTTGAAATGGCACTGAGACATTTGGGACACCCTGCATGTGTCATATTCAAAAGGAAGGAAGCTTTAGTGATACAGAGCTGTTCTTAGAATGAGGAAGAGTTCTACCTCGGACAGAGAGTTGGATAGTCATTTAAATTCACCATGCTTTGGATCAATGGTTAACTTTTTAAGATTTTCACTAAGCCAGAAAGAAGGGAGGGGGGTCTTTTTCTGTGAGCTCCTTATCCAGTGAAATCACAAGTTCTATACAAGATAAAAAAAAAAACTTTCACTCTTTTCCACTCCAGAACTCCCTACCCTAAGTCCATTGTCCTCATTGGTGGCTGCTTCAATCACATAATAATGATAATGATAATAAGAATAATAAATATGATGATGTTGTAACTCATATTTATATAAAACTTAAAGGTTTTCATGAAACACTAGCCCAAGTTGCACTTCACTTCACTTTCACCCATGTTCTCATCAACCTTTTTTCCTCTGGAAAATAAACCTTACTCAAGAGAATTTAAGCCTTTCAGCATTGGAAAACCCCATCTTAGGACCCCACTTATGATCCTGGTTGGTAGATGCCTCATTCCCAAACAAAATAACTCTCCCTGGCTATTACTCCCCTGCATCTGTGATCTTATTAGAATGTAAGTTCCTTGAAGGCAGGACTGCTTTGAATTTATATTAGTATCTTCAGGGATTCACAAAGTAAGCACTCAATAAGTGTTTTTTTTTTCTTTTATTCATAAATACAAAATTATTTAATGCTCCATCTGTGACTTAACCAATTGACTCAATTTATCCATCCAAAATTTTTCCATAGAGAATCCTTTTTGGTCCTTCTGTCTTTTTTTGTCTTTTATTCCCACTGTCCTGTCAAATAAGACCATAATTTTATCAAAGTGATTACCTTACATCTCTGAATTACTTTGCATAAAATGGATTCGTTCATTAATCATTCATTCCTGCCTTCAAGAAGGTAAGACTGTCAGTTCCTTCTCCTGTCTGATAGCTAATTGTGAGGGGGGCCTCATTCAGAAGCTTACCAGCTGCCAACTTCTACAAATCTCCCAGAGAAACAGGAGCTACCAGCACATCAAGGTCCCTCTTATTTCCCAGTGTACCTAAATGATTCCAAAAAACTCAGGGCAAAAAGACCAGCAAAAACAACTATCCAGGAAAAATTCAGGGGGGAAAATGGGTTTTCAAAGAAAAACTCTTTTTTGTATTTTCTTAGACTTTGTCCTATAAAATCTAAGAACTAGGGAGGTCACCCTGTGAGTTCCTGCTATCAGATTGCAAGACAATTAAATTACAAAAGAAACATACCAGAAATCAGTATGCACTCGTCTCTTATCAACCAAAGAAAATTTCTCGCTGTTCTCAAGAAGAGTCAGAATATTGAGCAATTTTCATTGCTGAGATATATTTAGTGGATGTGTGTGTGTGTCTGTGTGTGTGTTGGGATGTCAAGGAGGGGTTATCCATTAAGTAGAGAGTTCAACCCATGCTCCATGATGTAGCTAAAGATCATTTGACCATCACCACCCTAACCCCTGGGATGAGATGAGAGGGAAAAGGCAACAGGCATGAAGTGGTGAAGGAGATAGATCCAAACTGGGGTATCTTGAAGGCCCCTCTCACACCATACTCCATTCCATTTCCTCTCTCTATGCCTTTATATTGGCTTTTTTCCATACTTAGAAAGTAATCCATCATCAATGGCATCACTAAAAATATTTCATTTCCTTCTAGTTTCAACTCAAATGCCTCATTTTTACATAAAACTTTTCCTGATCCCACAGCTGCTAATGTCTCCCATACCCCAAATTACCTTTGTATTTCCAGTGGTTACTATAGTCCCTCGAATATAAAGTACTTAATAAATGTTATTGAAACACTAGTATATATCTATATATGTACATGTTGTCTACTATAGTTAGATTACAAAATTTTGGAGAATATGAATGGTTTCAATGTTATTTTTTATATATAAAAAGTGGATATTCATCTATCTATTTAGTGGGATGTTTGACAAATAGTAGATTCTTACTTATTCATGTACTAATTAACTGATAAATATCCTAAGGACAAGCAAGAGAACAGGGCTTTTGCATGGGGCAAAATAAAGGAGGAGGATATAGGAGGATATAGTACAGGAGCAGCAGAGGATTTCTGTGGGAAGAAAATATGCATCTGCCCACCCAGTTTTGGTACCCTATGTCAAGACCCTAGTTGTCTACCAGATCATGGTTAAAAGGAAGAATTTTGCAGCTCTTGGCTACTCTACTTTGGCATTACTTACTCCAGATATTTTTCATTTTTGTATCTGTAACCAGGTTGGCTTTTTTCTCCCTAGTATCATGAAAAAACTATGAGGATAGAGATTATTTCATATTTTTATATCTCCTGCATCTGGAACATAATCACTCAATAAATGTTCTTTGAAATGTTTGTTGTATTATCACCCAACAAAGAGAATAACCAAAAGCTAGTTTCAGGTATATATATAGATATATGTTCATGTATATTCATGAACATGATAAACTGAACCCACTATTGATGAAATTCAATCTCTCAAATATTCAAGATTCTATTAAGAAACTTCAGAAAAATCAGTGACAATGGAAACAGTGGTATTGATTACTATTGTCCCAAGCAATATGAGCATTTCTCAAATGATGCTATTACTTAGTGGTAGAAAGCATGAGTATAAAGCTCTTGGATTTATGACAACTAAGAAAATTAGAAAAATGCACTGGGATAAATTAGGTCTTATCCTATGAGAACTGGGGTAAAATTAAATAAGCTCTATCTCTCCTTCCCATTGATATTCAATTTAATGAATTTACTTGAGTTTTGCCAATGGTCTAGATGCAAAACAAAATAGTAGAAAGCAGCAGGAAGGAGAATTTGGGGGGGCCTTATCAACCCCATGGATATGACAGCTATAGTTTTATCTGTCTGTATATATGAGACTGGTTGCATGAGCTATACACAAAAATCAGTTATATGAATATATTCTTATTAGTTAGAACACAGTCTAATAAGGACATAAAGTAGAGGAGAAGGAGAAAAGGGAGAGAAATAGAGAAGAGAAAAGAAAGAGAAGGAAAGAGAAAGGAAGAAAAAAGGAAGGGGAGGAAAGGAGATTAAAAAGTCAAGAGAAGAGAGAAAAGAAGAGGGGAAAATAAGAAAGAATAGGTGAAGATAAGAAAGTAAATAGAGGAAAGAAAGAAAAAGAAAAGGGGGAGAATGTGTATGTGTGTATATATGTATATGTACTTATACACATATATGTCATCTCCTCACTAGACTAAACTCCTTGAGATCAAGAACTAACTTTCTTTGTGTCTTTGTAGCCCCAAAACTCAATAAAAATTTATTGATTAGTTGATTTCCACTTCTATATAATCTTTGTAAGAGGTTACATTCTGCTTAGACCTACTATGTACCTCTTCATGACAAATATTTAACTTTAATTCTTTGGAGATTAATGTTTCATGCTTCACAGTAATAGATTGTCACCTAAAGAAAGCTGGTATTTAAAAGATGGATTTGGGGTCATTTAAAGAACTTTGAACTTTCCCAGAGACATTCCAGCCCTCTCTTTTTCCTGTTCAATTTTTGTCTCAATCAGTCCAAATGCATCTATTAAGTGCCTACTGAGCATGGACATTGTGTTAGGCCCTGAGCTTATAGAGGGAAAAAAATAATAAATATAAAATATTCCTTGATTCCAAGAAGCAAGGAATCTTTGGGGATAGACAAGAGTTAAGTATACGTATAAGTATCTGTGAGATATAAACAAGATAAATATAAAGTAATTTGGGGGAGGAAGCATTGGCAACTGGAGGGGCCAGAGAATACTTCATATGGGGCCTCATTATCCATCTGCTATGTCAGTCTAAGACACATGCACCGATGGACAAATGCTGTCGGTGTAAATAACCAATTTATTGGCCAAAAATTATTGTGCCAAAAGTCACATATGTTACCAGGCAGAAGTCTTGTCTTTAACAATTAAATTTAAATACAATTAAATATCACTAAATGCTAAAGAAACTGATAACATTTTATGTGACAGAATTATGTCAATAGGTTGTCTCTAAATACCCCTCTGACTTTGGCACAATATTTTACAGCTCAGTCCTGTTTTGATCATTTTTGGGTCTCAGCTCACACTCTATTTCCACCCTTCTTTCCCTGACATAGAGTGATTGAAGGACTGAGAGGGTCAAGGATGGGGATTTGGAAGAAGGCAAGGTAAGTATAAAAGTTGGTACCCCAGGTCTTTTAAGTTAAACCAGTTTTCAGAGCTTCTGCATCTTCTAAAAAAATAAAAAAGTAGCAGAATAAGAGTGGAAGGGTTTTTGTATTTGGATTCAGAGGATCTGAACTTACATCTCAATCGTTACTATTGACCAGAGTGGCCTTGGCCTGCCAATAGGTCTCTAGATCTGAGTTTCCTCATCTATGAAATAAGGATTGCTATGGTTCAGCTGTGTCTGACCCCATTTGGGATTTCCTTGCCAGAGATACTTGCCATTTCTTTCTCCAAATTTGTAAATGAGGAAACTGAGGCAAACAGGATTCAATGACTTACCCAAGGTCACACAACTAGTACCTGTCTAATGCTGGATTCGAACTCAGCAAGACGAGTTTCCCTGACTCCAGGCCCAGGGCTCTATCTACTGCATCACTGCCTTTAGATCTATGATCCTGTGATAAAATTCCTTACTTCATGAAGTCTTCAGTCAGAGGATATAGCATATTACTTGTTACCAGTTTTATTTCCCTCAATCTAAAAGAGATGTTTAAGAAAGACAGTGGAACAGAATAAAAAATGAGTCTTTCTACAAGTCTTATTTTTTTGTATATGGTGCAGGCAATCACAGTTATTGTTATGCTTTACATCAATGTATAGTTAGATCACCAGACCTGGAGTCAGATTCAAATCCAGATTCAGATACCAACTAGTGATGTGATCCTGAGCAAAGGACTTAACTTCAGTTTCCTTAACTATAAAATATGGATAACAACATCATCATGGAATTGTTGTGAGTCAAATGAGATAGTATTTGTGATAAACTCAGCATAATGCCTGACACATAGTGAATACTAGATAAATGCCTATTTCCTTCTTCTTTCCTGTCTTCTTTGGAAAAAAAAATAGGAGGGTTTGCTGCAAAATTAACCCCAAACACTTTCAATATATTAGAAATATGTGGCTTTCTATTAATGGGATTAGTTCCGTCTACTAATAAAAGGAAGGAATGACTCTCTGCAGAAATGTGCTGGAGCCAGCTCAAGGTGGTTGCAGAAAGCCACTGTTAAGTTTTTAGGGTAAGTATTCATACAACAGAAATGGCAAATGCTACAAATTCAAGCTTGATTTTTTTGTTCAGGTGATTGTCTGTACTTAAGAAAGTGATGGAGAAAATGGTAACAATCCAGATGAAACTTAAAAGTTTGTCATAGAAACATTTTTTCAGATTCAATTATTAAATATTTGCCAGCACAACACTAGCTGTCTGAGAGGAGAGGGGAAGAGAAGAGTTCTGGTAGAAATCTCGGCAATGTAAAAACAAGAGATTTCAATAGGAAAAAAAAAATGGAGGCAGTGAATATTGAGCGGTCCAGAGTGACACAGCTAGTAAGAATCTGAGTTTGGATTTGAATTCAGTTCTTTCTGATGCCAGACCCAGAGCTCTAACCCCTAAGCAACTTAGCTGCCTCCTTTTAGTGGCTGATGACCACTAAGTAAGGTGGAAAAGTTGAGAATGGGAAATAGTTCCATTTGTCCCTTTTGTCCGGGTTCCTTTTGCTTTAAATTCACTTACATATGAAAACTTGAAATTTATTCTTTCCTCAGCATCCAGCTCTCCTGCCTCCTGTTCTTACTTTCTGTCATTCTACTTGGGAGTCATTTGGCTTAGTTGGACGTCCTGTATTCTTTATTCTCCGAGTTGAAGAATTTATGCATAGATCTGCCATTAGCACTAATAGGGGTTACACTCGCAAATCCTCTACACACGGAGAAGAGAATAGTCTCTTCTGGTTCATACATAATAGATCTGTAGAAAAATTAGCATGTACACTTTTAGGAGTTGAACTCTAAAGATGTACCTTTTATGAGAAATATGTAAATAAGGAGAGAGGATACACTGAAGGACAAGCGCTGTAATGTGTTCGTTTTCTGATGCCCAGACACCTTGTCAGTTTTGCTGCTGAATAAAATAGGACAAGTTTTACCTCAATGGAGAGTCCCCAGTGTATTCCTCTACCAGGAGAAATGTTTCAGAGTTCACCCTAACAAAACTTAATTTGCTCGATTCACCAATCCCACTCTCGGGGTAGGAAAATTAAACAATCAGTAAGTGTTTATGGATTTCCTGCTCTTCTTCTAGGATCTGGACCAAGAAAGAGTCCAGTAAAATCAGCTAGGCTATCATCAGGGTTATTCTTGGCAATAAAGCAGCTTCTATGATTAAATAAGGTCCCATAAGCCCATTTAAAATTATATTCATTCGGTCAGTCAGTCAACAAATATTTAGTAAGCATTTACTTATGTGACAGCATGTTACAGTGAAAAAAAGCATTGAAGTCTAAAAGACCTGAATTTAAATACAATCACTGTCTTTGTAGATGGGATTTTAAATCACTTTATCTCTCTGGGACTCACTTTTATCATCTGTGAAATGAGGGAGTTAAGGTACATGGCATCTGTGGTCATTCCCAGTTCTAAATCCATGGCCCATGCATACACTTCCACTCTATTCCACATTTAATGATCTTGTCATTCTCATGGGTTCATTTATCTCTATGCAAATTATTTCTAGGTCTATATATCCAGTTCTCTTGAACCATGGCCCTGTATCACCTACTTCCGCTTAGAAAAGTCAAACCAGATATCCCATAGACATCACAAACTCAACATGTCCAAAACAGAATTCATTATCTTTCCCCTGAGACTCTCTCCTCTTCCATATTTCCCAATTACTATCAAAGATATGTATATTTTTCAAATCACCCAAAATCATAACTTAAAGTCACATCCTCAATTTCCTCACCCTTACTCACAACATATTGCCAATGTTTCTGAAACTTATTGTTTCTACCTTCATAACATTTTTGAATGTTTTCTTTTCTCCATTCACACACCTACAACCCTCATTGAGATCCTCATTACTTTTTACCTGGACTGTTGTAATTGTCTCCCAACTGGTCTCCCTGTTGGAGACTCATTCATTTAGGGAAAGATCCATCAGCCCATTCAGTTGAGGTGATTGTTCTAAAGGATAGTTCTAAAGTATAATTCTGCTCAATAAGCTCCAATGATTCCCAATTACCTTCAGTATCATGTGTAAACTCTTCCAGGTATTTAAAACTCTTTATAACCTTGTCTCTCTCTCTACCTTGCCAGGTTCCTTATACTTTACTCCCTTCTCCACTTGCCCCACATTGGCCCACTTGCTATTTCTCAAATACCACTCTCCATTTTTTTTCTTTCCAAACCTTTTCACTGACTATTTCCAGTCCCTGAAATGCTCTGCCCCCCTCATCTTCACTCATTCATTTCCCAGACTTCTTCAAAGATTGAGCTCAAATACCACTTCCTACAGTATGTTTCTTCACCAGATGTGAACCTTAAGAGTACTTTAATTGACTCAGGCTTTTATGGATTGGAACCATTGCATTGGACTGGGTCTCTAAGAAGAAATATACAGACCTGATCATCTCATTTGGAGAAACCTAGAGAGATTTAGAAATAGGGAGCAATATCTGAGATTAGCTTGTGTTCCATAGAGCAAAACTTCTTAAAATGTGGGTCATAACTTTATATAGGGTCACATAACTGAATGTGAGGGTCATAAAATTTATTTTTACTATCATTAAATTTATTATCATTTATTTATTTATTATCATTATCATTTATTTTTATTTATTATTTATTTGTTATCATTAAATATTTGATTTGTATACTTATTTTATATATATATATATCTGACTTGTGTAAAAATATCTCAGGTGAAAGGCATTCATGAATGGTAAAAGTTTCAGAAGCCTTGCCCTAGAGGATGAAGCTTGAAAAGTTCTTTGAGACCAAACTTCCCTTCGTAGAACCCGAAACACAACAGTCATGGAGAAGTAATGGGAAGAGCTCTAAGATCAAGAAGAGAAAAGCAGTAGGGACAATGATAGAATCAAGAAGTCTTGGGCTTTTGCATTCCTAGACATAGAGGTTAAAAGGTAGTGAATTAAATATTATGGCGCACACCTATAATCTCTGCTACTGGGAAGTCTGAGAAAAGACATCAAAAACTAACCAAATAAATGTATTAATTCCAATCCCAAAAGGGAACTAACAGATATATATGAACAAAAGCCTTTTTCCAATACTCAAAGAATGTGAACAAACATTTCTCAAAAGAAGAATTGTAAACTATTAATAACCACATGAAAAAATACTCCAAATCATTAATAATGAGAGAAAGGCAAACTGAAAAAATCTTGATAGGATTAGTCGATCAGATTAGTCCATGTTGGAAGTATTGTGGAAAGATAGGTACATTAGGACATTGTTGGTGGAGCTGTGAATCAGCACTATCATTTTGGAAAGCATTTTGTCAATAAAGTGACTAAAATGTCCAATTCATTTCCTCTCAAAGATTCTACTACTATGCATACACCCCAAGAAGATCACTGACAAGGAAGAAACTCCCATGGATACCAAATTTTTATAGCAGCATTTTTGTGGCAGCAAAGAACTGGAAACAAAATAGCTGCTTGTTGGTTTTGGAAAAGCTAAACAAATTGTGATACATGAATTTAATTACTGTAGTGAATAAGTTACTGCATTGTGAGAAATGATGAACACAGAGATGAAGGGAAGGGGAGGGGAAAAGAAGGAAGGCAAGAAAGGGAAGGGATTCCCTTCAAATAAAAATAATAATGCTTATAGTAGCTCCCTCATAGAGTTATTGTGACACCAATCAACATTTAAGTGCTCACTGCATGCCAGGTATTTGCCTGGAAATACAGAAACAAAAATGAAACAGTCCTGCCCTCAAGGAGCCTCGATTCTAAAAATAGATTAAGCATATAAAATCACTTTGTAAACTTAAAGATACTAGATGGTTTTTTGGTTGTTCATTTATTCAGTCTTGTCCAATGCTTGCCATTTCCTTCTCCAGTTAATTAAGGCAAGCATAGATTAAATAATTTGCCCAGGATCACACAGTTAGGAAGTGTCAAAGGCCACATTTGAACTCAGGTTTTCCTGACTCCAAGCGCACTACTCTATCCATTGATACACCTAGCTGTCAAGGAGTTATTTACATACAAATTATTATAATAATTATTATTGTTGTTCAATGAGAAACTATGACCGAACTATCCTGTTAATTTTTTTTCCTTTCCTTCCTACCAAGAATTGTAATTACCCAAATTCGGATATATTATACATACCTCTCTTGTCCTAAAAAGTTAAACAAATCATAAAGGTGACACTTTAAAAGAGCTGGAAAATAATCATGTGATTATATACAAGTCTATTTAAAAGAATCAATCATGGTGTCTTAGTCACTATACATTTTTCACATTAGTTGACTTTGTTCTTGGGAGGCAAGAGTTAAAGAAGAAAAACAAAAAAAAAAAATTTGAACTGGGATTACACATGCAAATGCATGCACTATGGGAAGGAGGTTCCCACTGAATAAATTTACATTTGCAACAGTTAGAGCCAATATAATTCTACAACCAAAGAAACTTAAATGTAAATATATACATAAATTTAAAATATAGAATATACATTTAGAATTTTTAGAAATAACTATAATTATATTTACATTTAAGTTTCTCTATTTTTGTGAAAATCTTCAAAGACATAGCTTTAGATTTAGAATTATTGTAAAAATAAAAAGAAATTTCACTCAATCAGTTTTAGACCTGACAACTTTATTACTAGTTTTACCCAGAAGCCCTCTTTAAGTGGTACTTCCCCAAAATGCAAAGGAAGAATTCTGTTTTTGCTTTTGTGTTAATTCCCTAAATTTTCCTGAATTTTTTTCTAAATGGCTGGAATTTTGTAAACTTCCACCATAAATAAATGAGAACCACAAATCACCATTTCCTGACCAAGGATACGCTTAGCATAATAGATAGAGGGCTACTACTTTCATTTTTTAAATATACTGTATGGAAAGCGGTCTATCTATATCCCTCTACCAAATTAAGTTAACAACAGATAGGAAAATTTGCTCCAGCTTAAATAGTTGGTATCACATCCCAGTGTCTATGCAGAAGGTTAATGGAGGGTTAATAGAAAGCTGATCCTGTCCATTGGGTCAGTATGCCTGCATCTAGAGAAATCAGATGAAAGGGAAGTGATAGAACTGGGGGTGAAACACTAAGAAAGCTTTCAGAGAAAGAAAGACAAAGTGGCTAAAAGCACATGGGAGGAAGCAGATAGATCAGAGGAGAAATAAAGATTCCATGAAGATGAGAAAGGTTCTGGGAAAGGAGAAAAGTTGACAAGCAGCAGACAATATTTGGGGTGGGAATGATAGAGTAGAAAAAGGTGGAGAAGGACAGTCACAGGCTATCCACTGTGGATCTTAAAGGGAATAGATCACCATGGTGGGAGTACATAGAGCGGCAGCTCCAAAAAGTCTACTCTGCTGATATATACTATCCTAGTTCCCTTCCTGAGATGGTGGGAGTGCTAGTACCTGGGTAACTACACATTATTGTTGATTCTCTCTCTCTCTCTCTCTCTCTCTCTCTCTCTCTCTCTCTCTCTCT
>JAJPUD010001943.1:73982-92079 GCA_023553655.1 Myrmecobius fasciatus | reverse complement strand
CTCTCTCTCTCTCTCTCTCTCTCTCTCTCTCTCTCTCTCTCTCTCTCGATTCTGTGTGTGTGTGTTGATTCTCTCTCTCTCCTGTGTCTCTTTCTCTGTGTCTCTCTGTCTTTCTCTCCCCCTCTTTCTCTATTTCTATAAGTGTCTCTAAGTGTCTCTCTATTCTCTCTCCCCTTTTTTGCTGAGGCAATTGGGATTAAGTGGCTTGTCCAGGGTCACACAGCTAGAAAGTGTTAAATGCTAAGGTCAAATTTGAACTCAGGTCCTCCTGACTTCAGGGCTGGTGCTCTATCCACTGCACCACCTAGTTACTCCTCTCAGGGCTCCTGGAATATAGTCATACATAATGAAATTTTAATATGTAAATACTACCTTGCAATCTCTTTATGATGTATACATCTCTTTGTTTGGATCATGGGGGAGAACTATGATTAGCTGAATAAGGAATCTTATCTCTGGGGATTTTCAAAAGCTGTAGAAATGTTTTAATGGTTCGAGAATTGAGGGTGCTACTTCAAGTGTTGGACCCAGAAGGGAAGGAAGAACTAAGCGACTAGCAAAGAATTGTTCTTATTGAGGCAGATTGGCCTTTCTCTCCTCTGCCCACCACTGGTCATAATTTCATAATTACTACACTATATCAAAGCAAGAGTGGAGAAAGAAATTGAGAATGGAGAGAGAAATTGAGAATAGATAGATATAGAAAAAAAATCACAATCCTTTGATAGAAATACTAACTATGGGCTCAAGAAAGGAACAGATCCTTGGAGCCCTGATAAGTGAACTTTCTAGCAGAGAGCTATACCCAAGAGGAACTGCTTGAGAATTGTAGAAAGGGAGAATGGATTTCCAGTACTAGTTGTGTTTCCTCCTTCCTTAAGTGTATTCTGCCTGTATTTTGTTTTTAGTTTGACCCACTCTGCCCACTGTCTCTATGTGGTGGGATGTGCTCCAGGATTTAGGAAAGGGGAGATAATTTGCAGTAAGTATCCTTATTGTGTCATTTTAATAAAGATCTGTACTGAAAGCTAATTAAGCCTATTAGCTGACTGTTAATGGGAAGCATACTGATGGGGTTTGGGAGCTATCTTATTAGGAGTGCATATGCACAGAGTTACCTCTAGAGCCCAAAATAACAGCAAACATTTTAGGACCTAACTCATGATGGATTGAAGTGCAAATCAGCAGAGAAACCCAGAGATATTATATATGTATGCTTTAAAAATCCTCAACATGTAACTCAGACTGACAACTGAGTACTGCAGTAGAATCAGGCCTGAAATCACAAACACCTGAGTTCAAATCTGACCTCAGATACTCTCTCATTCTATAATACCAAACAAGTCATTTAACCTATTTGTGCTTCAGTCAGTTTCTTTAATTGTATATACCTGCCTACTAAGGTAGTTATGGAGAGAAAGAGAGAAAGAAAGGGAGAGACAGAGACAGAGAGAGATTGTTGTGAGGATCAAATGATATTTGTAAAGTACTTAGTATCAGTACCTGATACATAGTAAGCAGTAGGTACTTAATAAGTTTCTTCAATTACATAGTAACACCTACTTACCAGGGCAGTTACACACACACACACACACACACACACACACACACACACATGCATATACAAGAGAGAGACAGACAGACAGACACACAGAGAGACAGAGACAGAGAGATAGAGATAGAGAAACAGAGATGGAAACAGACACAAAGACAGAGACAGATTGTTGTGAGGATCAAATGAGATATTTGTATTAAGCACAAATGAGATATTTGTACTTAAGACATTTGTACTTATATATATATATATATGTGTGTGTAATATATATATAATATGTATACATATATAATAGGTACTTAATAATTGATAGTTTCCCTCCTCTCATTAATCCAAAATTAATTCCATAATTGTGGTTTTCCAATAAAAGCTGATTTTTATGAAGATTTGCAAAGCACTTCAAGCATATTCATGGATGTTCACCATAACCAAGAAAGTTAGTTTCATAGACCTAGAAGTGAGATCTCAAAAATTAATCCAAATTTCACAAAGGGGGAATTAGAGGTCAGCAAGATTAAGTGTCTGACTCATGATTCAATATGGCTTTCTGATACCAAGTCCAGCACTCTGTCCACTGCTGCAGATCACTCTCTTAAGAGAAAAAAAAAACAGTTAAACAAAACCAATTGCAAAGCAACAGAATCGGCCAGTGAATGTAACAATGTGTACCCCGCTCAATCCACTATATTACTACTGAGGATAGGATAGTATGTTTCATCATAAATTTTCTAGAACTTATTTACAATGGTTTTTACCACATATTTGATTTGGTTAATTGAATGAAACTGAGTTGCAGGGTTATATCCAGAATGATAACGCTCTAAATCCTGGTTTCCATTTTCCATCCATTTCCACCCACCATGGGTAACTTAATGGAGCTAGGGGAAATCACAAAACCATGTTGATTCAATCCACTAAAAATTTATTCTACATTTGTTGTAAGATAGTAATAGTTGTTGGTTTTGTTCTATTGGAAAGGAGGGGAAAGAGAAGGAAATATTTTCATTTTAAAATAAAACAAATTTGTGCTTTGTAATCTCAATGTAATCTCAATCTCAAAGTTTACTGCAGCATAGAAGTCCTTTAACACATTTCTAATTGATTGACTATCCAATTCACAATGGACAATTCTAAACTTCTTTCTCTATTTTTATACTTCCCATAGCACCCCCTCCCCATTCTCAGCTGAGAACTGTGTTTCATACTTCATTGAAAAAAAAACTGAGACTGTTCTTTACCAGCTTTCTCCTTTTCACTCCTTACTTCATTCAATTGTCTTCCTCCATTATCTTTTTTATCCCTGTATTGAATGAAAAAAAAATTCATACTACTTCCCAGGGCAGTTACACACACACACACACACACACACACACACACACACACACAGAGACACACAGAGAGACAGAAATAGAGAGACAGAGATAAGGCAAGGTAAATCTCTCCATCCTATCACCCCAATCTTCTCTAAACAATTGCCCTCACAACTTTACTTTTATCTCACCCTTTCTTCTGGCTCCCTACATGCTGCCTGTGAACATGCTCATGAATTTCCAAACTTAGAAAAATTTATATATGGGAATGGTTATTCCCAACAGCTGTCATCTCATTTGTCTCCTCTTGGCTAAACTCCTTAAGAAAGGAATCAATAGTAAATACCTCTGATTCTTTTTCTCTCACTTCCTTAATTCTCTGCAGACCAACTTCTGACCTCAACCTTCAATTGAAATGGAGCTTTCCAAGTTTCTAAGGAGTTCTTAATTGCTTAATTTTATGATCTTTTCTCATTTCTCATCCTTCTTGATCTCTCTACAACATTTAACACCTTCAGCCTTCTATTTGATACTCTATTCTCTCTAGGTCTTTGCAACATTGCTCTTTCTTGGTTTCCCTCTTCCTTGTCTGGCCATTCCTCAGTATTCTTTTCTGGATCATCATCAAGTTCAATCTCCTCAACCATCAATATGCTTCAAGGCTCTTTCCTTGGTCCTCTCTCTTTTCCCTCTATATTATCCCATCATCTCCAATGGATCTTCTTTACAAAGGAAATTCCCAGATTTATCTATCCAGCTGTAATTGCTCTCTTAAGATCCAGTTCCACTCTTAATAGATAGATAGATAGAGATAGAGAAACAGATAGAGATGGAAATAATAGATAGATAGATAGATAACTTTGATTATATTAAGTTAAAAAGTTTCTGTACAAATAAAACTAATGCAGACAAGATTAGGAGGGAAGCATCAAATTGGGAAATCATCTTTACATTCAATGGTTCTGATAAAGGCCTCATTTCTAAAATATATAGAGAATTATCTCATCTTTATAAGAATTCAAGCCACTCTTCAATAGACAAGTGGTCAAGGGATATGAACAGACAATTTTCAGATGATGAAATTAAAACCATCTCTAGTCATATGAAAAGTTGCTCCAAATCACTATTGATCAGAGAAATGCAAATTAAGACAACTCTGAGGTACCACTACACATCTGTCAGATTGGCTAAAATGACAGGAAAAGATAACGATGAATGCTGGAGGGGATGTGGGAAACTTGGGACACTGATGCATTGTTGGTGGAACTGTGAACGGATCCAACCATTCTGGAGAGCAATTTGGAGCTATGCTCAAAAAGTTATCAATCTGTGCATACCCTTTGACCCAGCAGTGTTTCTATTGGGCTTATATCCCAAAGAGATCTTAGAGGAGGGAAAGGGACCCTGATGTGCAAGAATGTTTGTGGCAGCCGTTTTTGTAGTGGCTAGAAACTGGAAACTGAATGGATGCCCATCAATTGGAGAGTGGCTGAATAAATTATGGTATTTGAATGTTATGGAATATTATTGTTCCGTGAGAAACAACCAGCAGGATGATTTCAGAGAGGCCTGCAGAGACTTGCATGAACTGATGCTGAGTGAAACAAGCAGAACCAGGAGATCATTATACACAGCAACATCAATATTACATGATGATCAATTCTGATGGACATGGCTCTCTCCAACAAAGAATTGTCTCAAACCAGTTCCAATTGTTCAGTAAAGTAAACCATATACACCCAGAGAGAGGTATATGAAATGTGGACCACAACATAACATTTTCATGCTCTCTAATGATGTTTGCTTGCATTGTGTTTCCTTTCTCTGATTTTCTTTTTTTCTTGTAGATAGGATTTTTCATGCACAACTTGTCAAGCATTTTAATATTAATAACATGTAGTGGACTTCCTGCCATCTAGGGGAGGGGAGGAGACTGGGGGTAAAACTTGTAACAGAAAGCTTTGTAAAGATCAATGCTGAGGAACTACTCATACATATGCTATACAAATAAAAAGCTTTAATTAAAAAAATCCAGTTCCACATCAATAGCTCTTTGCACATAAACTGGATATCTTTTAGGCATCTTATATTCAACATTTCCAAACCAGAATTCATTTTTTCTTCCCCAAAATCTCCCCTCTTCCCTACTTCTCTATTCCTGTCTTAGTCACTACCACCTTCTCAGGCATCCAGGTCCACAACTTCAGTATCATCCCAGACACCTCCCTGGTACTCACCTCATCCTTATCCTTATCCAATCTGTTGTCTAACTTTGTCATTTTAACCTTCCACAATACCTTTTGTAAATGGCCCTTTTTCCTCATTCACATATCTATCACCTTGTCTAAGTTCTCACCACCTTACACCAGAATTAACCTGTCTAAAAGTCTCCTCACTCCAATCCACCATCTTCCATTTACATAACAATTTGCATAACTATATGTTTGTTAATTGTACAAATAACTATATACAGTTATTTGTATATTTTCCCCCAATAGAGCTCTTACCTTCCTTGAACTCCTTGAGAGCAAGAACCATGTTTTTGCCTTTTTATGTAGCCTCAGAAATTAGCATAATGCCTGACTTATACTAGTTGCTTAATACATGTTTGTTGATTGATGACTGATTGACTATCCAACTGATTGACTCATGCATTGGAGAAAAATTACACTCAAACTGGAAATTAGACAAATATCTTTTTTTTTTTGTTCTGGGATCACAGCATCCCTTTAAACTCAAGGTCCAAAGCCAAAAAGAATAATTCCCTTAGGGATTTCTGTGTTATTCATTATCTTGCAAAATATCCCAATTAAAACAATTAGAATTATTATGTTTGACTTGCTTTTGAGGCTCCCTTTGACCTGAAGAGAAAAGATGAACCTTTGTGAAGGGTTGGCTGGGTTGGATTTAGCAGAAACCATAATTTCTCTTGCACTTTTGCCAGACCTTCCCTAATAAAAATTTTAGCTCCCTGTCCTTTGATGAGGAAAGGCCAAATGCCTTCCCTGAAGGAAGGCCATAGACAAACCCAAGCAAAGTTTAAGCAACATGAATCTCCCAATGTACCTGGAACCACTGTTATTTATCACATCTTTTTCTTCAGATCTGGAAACAAACAAAACAGATTAGGCTTTATGGCTAACTTAGCATTCTTAGGGAACTCTTTGACAGCCCCATTCTATTTACATGGTGTTTCCCAGTCATTTGTCAGCTGCTCTTCACAACAAGAGAGGAATTTGAGACACTGATAGGTTAAGAGCCTTATTGCTAAAGGTCACTCAAAGTCAGGAGCAGAGGAAGCACCCTCCAGCAAAGATGGCAGAAGGTATTCCTTGAGGAAAATAAAGTCCTCTGAGAATGGATTTGGATAGAGGGGAAAGAAGGGAAGGAAAGAATATGAGAGAGAAGGAAGTGAAAGAAAAAATTGATACCAATACAGTGAATTAGTACTGGTTCTGGAATGATTCAACTAGAAACATACACACTTACCCAGCAGTATATTCTTATGTAGAATTCTTATCTGTAGTTATCTATATTGTTCTGTTGTAGTGATGGATAGAGAGAGATGGAGAAGACTGAGTTCAAATCCTCTGACACTGGAGGAGGAAGAAGAATGATAGTGGTGGTAGTAGTAGTAGTAGTAGTAGTAGTAGTAGTAGTAGTAATAGTAGTAGTAGTAGTAGTAGTAGTAGTAGTAGTAGTAGTAATAGTAGTAGTAGTAGTAGTAGTCGTCATAGTAGTAGTAATGGTGGCAGTGGTAGTGGTAGTAGTAATTCAGTAATGAATAAAGGACCTCTGATTTTTGTCAGAAAGAAGAATTTCCAATTGGCAATCTTTCTTCCTCCAATAGGGATTACAAATCCCTCAGACTTAGTAAACACTCCAGGGAACTGCTTAATATGCATAAAGATAAGGTGACTACCCTAAAATAATAGAGAGTAAATATCACAGGTGAGCTTTGATCCCATGTCTTCTTTACTCCAAAGCCAATATTTTATTCATTATATCATATTACTACTAATAATTGTATACCACATAACACTTAATAAATGACAAAATAGCCATGAGAATAATTCTGTACCTTTACCCTTTTATGATGGGTAAAAACATTAAAAAACACTTAAAAAAACACTTCTGAAACCATAGGCTTCTGATTGATCTACATGTAACAACCGTAAATCCCCTAATCAGAGAGATTGACCACTAAGCAAGACAAACTTTCTACTCAATGAACTTAAAAAAAACACTAGATAATTCTGGTTTTGATCTTTTCTTTCTTTCTTCTGAGTACATGAGTTGAGATTCTGACAGCTCTACTATAGATTCCCAGTATGTGAGGGAAGGGACTTCTTTCTTCTCACCACTCAGCAGATATGTGAACTGTTCCCATACAACAGTGGAACACATATTGTCTAGGGAAACCTGAAACTGTATCTCAAGGTTCTTGTGGTCTCTGCTGTTCTTTTCTTTTCCTCAGCACAAGTAACCAAACAGATTATACCAAGATAAGTGTTTCTAGCTATGATGTCAACCTTGAAATCTTGAGATTTTAGGAGTTTCTGGGCTTAGATGCTCCAAAATAGCTACACAGAGAAGAAAAAGGCCAGAAATATGGGACAGCTAGATGGCACAGTGGATAAAGCACCATTCCTGGAGTAAGGTGGATCTGAGTTCAAATAAAACATAGGAACTTACTAGCTGTGTGACTTTGAATTTAACCCCAATCACCTATTCCCCTCCCCACACACATACACAAAAATATTCCAGGAATATAAACCCCTAATAAACACTGAGATAGCAGAAGATACAGGCCAAGATAGTACAGAACTGAAGGGAGCGTGAAATGTCTATCTAGAAGTCCCATACAATGTTTCACATTTTAATGTTTTAAATATCAACTTTCCAGGAGAATATTACAGGTTTGATATATGACCACAGTGTTGTTAGTCCTTGTCAATGCATACTCATAAGATTTTTGTGTTTTAGGCTTTTTTTGGAAGAAGAAATAAATAGTTGTCCTGTACTTGATCTCTTTTGTACCTTGAATGTCTTTCTAGAAAGGATCCTGTTGATGCCTTTTGGAGAGATCTTAGATATTAATTAAATGTAAGCTTTAAGAGATTTCCCCTAGAATGCTTGTGTGGGTATGTAATAAACCAAAGAATATGAAAAAAAAACCTAACTAGAGTCAAAATTGTTTTCTTTGAGTATTAATGTTTATTTTCTGACGTGCTATTTGGCAGATGTCAAGTATACTCTGAATGATTTTGCAAGGAACTGCAAAATGGTCTAGCCCTGAGAAGGAACGTAATCCTTTGTTTTCAGCTCTGCTCAGTTATGGAACAAGAAGAGATGGGTGACTATAGTTGTAGATTACCAGTGTTCCATAAATTTCTAAGATATTTAAGATTGAATGTGAGAACAGACTATCTGGTGCATTTCTAAGCCTGACTTTAGGATGATAGGAGTGAGGAAACTTGTGGATAGGATATGTAGAAGCTCAACAAGCAGAGAGGCAAGCAGGAAAAAAGAAGCAGCAGACACCATGATGAAATATAAGTATAGAGTCATGAAAAGCAGATAGCAGAATTCATGACAAGGAGCCCTGAGCTAAGGTAGGGAGAAAATTTCAAGTATGAACTATGTCCTCAGTGGATCTTACACCAATGAAACAGCTAAGACTGGGTATAGAGACTCATGATCTTTTTTCTCTCCTCCTGCTTCTCTCTAGTGACAAGGTTAAATTAATTGTGGGTCATTTATTCACTTTAACATTTATTTAACATTTATTCACTTTAAACATTTATTTAGCATTAACCTTTATTCAAATATTTTCTTTGTTTCTTATGCTGATAAATGTGATGAAGACATTGATTGGCAGAACTACTAAGCTGGATCTGTGTCTTATATAATGCTTGAAAGTAGAGAGAAAATAAGAGAAAGCCATTCCTAGTTTTACAAAATAGGTTCTTAATCTGGGGTCTATGAACTTGTATGGAGAAAAATTACACCATTATTTTCACTAACCTCAAAGTGTTTCCCTAAGTTATGATTTTAAAAAACTAATCTATAAAGAAGTCCATAAGCACCTATGATACAGAAAAGGTTAAAAACCTTTTTTTGATTTAGAGAGATGAAATATTTGGTTCAGAACAACCCCAAAGACCTGGAGTAAATTTAGAATGGTTAAGCAAAAAATGATCAGTAGTGTACTTGTAGCAGTGTGTACTCTCTCTCTCTCTCTTATAGATCCAAGAAGGTTATATCTTTCCCCTGCACACACCCTAAGATTTTCGGGTATCTTGGGGGATTGCAGATAGTCTCTTTTCTAATGCCCTCAACTAAAGCTCCCATCATTTATGAGCTCTACCCTATTAGTAACTAGCATCCCAATTCCATTTAACCACTTAACATTGATCCATTTATTTTATTTTATTTTTAATTTATGGAATAAAAAAGCATTTTCTTGACATTGTAAAATTAAAAAAAAGATTGTATCTGAAACTGTAAATCTTCTTTGTATAACCTGCTTTACCCTCAAGCATGCATTCTACTTCCCATACCCCAAAATATGGCATTGATCCCTTTCTATAAAGCAATAAGAAAAAACATAAACATTTTTCTTCAATATTTTGGAAACACACTCAGCCCAATTCCTCCTTAATATTGGTATCATCAAATTCATATTCAGATATGATATAACTGACAGATAAGTCAACCATCTACTGCTTGGTTGGCTCCCAAAGTTCACTCCTGAGGCCACTCACTCTTCTGGGCACCAATGCTACAAAGGCGACCCAACTAGGATACTGGAATACTGAGATGTCAGGAAACCCATCTGACACTTCAGCACCCAAAATATTGGAGGCTTCCACTCTAAAAACAAAAAGATAGAAGGCTTCTTCCTCCAGTATTGTCTCTTTTTGGATACCTCAAACAAAGGAGTCCAAATACAAACAACAAAGTCAAAATGGCTGAATCAAGAAACATGGCAGGCAAAAACTAGGGCCTTTTGAATGCTGCCATAGCCAATCTAAAAACCACTCATTCACCACATAGGTCAGCTAACCAGAATCATTTACAGATGTTGACATATGCTCCACTGTCTCTCCAAGACATTTATATCATATGTTATCCCAATTCTTCCTTCAGTCCCTCCATATGGGAAATTAATTTCCGAGGCACTATGTGCACATAAGAGATTTCTGAAACACAGTAATTCTCTTTATAGATCTGGAATCTATAGATAAAAAATGTGAAGTTTCTAAGAATACTAGATTGCAAATGGTAGAAAACATGGGCATTTTTCACTTTCTCTTTTTACTAGCAGTAACCATTGACTAAATCAAACTTTGAAAAGTAAGTCAAGCCTTCAGTAGGAGAACCCCCAAGAGGTTCTTAGGTTGGCTACTTGATCAGGGAAAGATACACTCCTGGAAGACAGTGAGCTGTTGGGGAAGCTGTATCCTCCACAAAACTGTGAGGTTAGGAGATGGGAGGGAGGAGGTGAAATATACAAGCAAGCTCACCAGGTTTACTTGTTCAATGGAAGCTTGACAGCTGAGCCTGTCCCAGCACCACCTTCTCCTTACACATCCCATGTGAACTTCACAATGGCTCAAGACATAGGTGGGTGATGGAATTATTTCTCCCATCTTACAATTGAGGGACTGAGGCTCAAAAAGTCAAAACAAGACTGGAAGTCATGGAAATTGGACCCAGTTCTTCCTAATTACATAACTAATGTTCTTTCCAGACTAAGTAACAAAATAATTCATTAAAAAGAGTCCTGTTTTCCTTCCTGATACTTTGTACATCACTTTGATATAGTTTATAGGTTTTAAACAGATTCTCTGTAAGTATGAGTAAGTTAACAGTGAACAATGTGTAGCAGAAACATTTTTCTCTTTCAAAAATTGAATCACAGTATGAGCTTTTTTTTGGACCTTCATGACTAGGAGAAGAACTATTTTGAATTAAGGGCAGATTCAGCTGCAGCTGAGGCTGTTAACAATGTAGTCACATTTACCTCTTTTGATATACTTGCTAAGAGTTCTTTACTCTCTATGGGTACTTCTCTGCTCAAAAGCCAGTATAATACTGTGGAAAGAACACTAGACTTGGATCAAGTGCTCCATATTCTAATCTTGCCTCTGTTCCTTAAATGGGAAATTTAAATCTGAAAGGAATCTCAGCATTATCTAGTCCATCCCCAATGGGTAATTCTCTGCTCAAAAGCCAGTATGATGCTATGGAAAGAACACTAGACTTGGATCAAGTGCTCCAGATTCTAATCTTGCCTCTGTTCCTTGAATGGGAAATTTAGATCTGAAATAAATCTCAGAATTATCTAGTCCATCCCCAAAAATTTACAGATGAGTAAACAAAGACTTAAAGGAGTTAAGAGGTTTCTTGAAGTCACATAAATTAGTATATGGCAAAGGCAGAATATTAATTCAGTCCTCCTACTTTAAAATCAGCACTCTTACCATTTCATCATATTCTATGATTATTAGAGATATACAAACCATCATAAATTATTTAACCTCTCTGGGCCTATTTCCTCAAGTGTATAAGGAGGAAGTTAGACTAGTTGATCTCTAAAGTCCTCCTAGCTTGAGTAACCTGTGATTTTAGGAATACAACCTCTACATATCTCAGGAAAAAGTATCATGAGTTGTTGTTGCCTCTTCTCCTACCCCTTAAAAAATGATCATTTGGTGACAAAAGTTCTCTTCATGAGTCTTTCCAAACTTAGCTAGCTTGGTCTTGGCAGGACCCATCAAGTTTTACTCAAAGTTTTTCCAACTAGTAAGACGTGATAGAATTTTTTGGCAAAGACTTTAAATGCATGGGATCATTTCTGTGACATAAGAAGACATTTGAGGATACCTTGAGTATCTACCCATCACTACAAAATAACAAAAATAAAACTGTTGGACAATATGTAACCAATCAGTAATTAACCTTTTTAATTGACTTTGCGGACAAGCTATGGTATGTTCAGAAAGCCATTTCTATAGACAACAGATTTTTAATCTTTCTTGTGTATTGTGGACCCTTTTGACAATCAGGTTAAGCCTATGGACTCCTAAGAATAATATTTTTAAAGGCATAAAATAACATGCATAGTATTAGAAAGGAAACATTTTATAGACACAAAGCTAGTAAGAATTTGTCAAAGGATTTGAACCTAAATTTTCTTGTCTCTAGGTCTAGTATCCCATGCATACATCACTGGTGAGTTATTAGAAAGAAGAAAGATTTGAGGCAATTTCCTTCTCCCCCTCTGCAGCTTCTACCCCTTAAATTTTCTCATATACTATTTACTTATTTTCTTTTCACTTCTCTCTTCACTTTTCACTTCCCTTCCTATGTCCAGTCACTGGGGACACCAGCGAAAGCCAAGCCTCCCAGAAGTCTTTGCAGTCCCATGGGGCAAAGGAGGATTACTTTTCAGCCTCTCTCCCTCATAACTTCTATATCCATTCCTTTTTCTTCTGAACTTCCAATGACTGCCTATGTTCCCATACCAATGACAATTAGACTCTTTAATTTCCCTTCCCTGGAAATGCTTAACAACATAGATGTCCATTCATCATGACAAGTTGAGTTATAGGCCTGCTTTGTGACAGGAGCTGGACCTGTATGCTTTCCATAAGGCTCTTACAGAGACATATTTTTATGATTCTTGTGTTCCTTTGGGAGCATAAAGGGTAGCCTAGTTGGGTTATGGCCTCCTGACAACTTTACTTGAATATTGGGCAGACTCTTATTGTTGAGTAAATAAAGACTGGATTTAAAAATAAAATAACAACTTAAGGCCCTTGGAGGAATGGCATTATAGAAGCACAGAGTCATGTTAATATTATTTTTCATTCAAATAATGTTTGCCATTCTGCAGGATCATACCTTTTGGTGGGGCAGGGATGGGAGATAGGGACTAAAATATGAAAAATATAATTATCATTTTCTTCTCCACTAAAGTCATTCTGTGATGCCTTATCACACTGTAGAGGCAACCCTGGGCCATGGAATCAAAGAATCTGAGAGTTGGAAAGGACCTCATTTAATCTCCACACCTGATAAATGGTCATCCAGCCTCTTCTTGAAGAAATCTCTTATTATTAGCAAGTTTTGTCCTGAAATCAAGTCAAAATTTATCCCTTTGTGATTTCTAACCAGTGTTTCTTGTTCCACCTTCTATCCTCCTTGGATAGAACAAATCCAATCTTTCAAACACTTGAACCCAGTTAACATGAGCCCCCAGCCTATTCCCATCTGACTCCTCCAGTTCCTTCAGCCCATACTAAAAATGACTTGCACTCAAGACCCTTAACAACCTGATTGCTTTCTTATCCTTTTACATCCTTATTGCCCTCCACAGTACTTTGTCTACTACATCATAGAAACCTCTTTACTCTGAAAAGCCACTCTACCTCTGTATTATTTTCTTACCTAGGAAGTGCTTCCATTGCTGTCCCCCCATTGACTGTGAGCTAGTTTGTTTGGTCTGAATTTACCAAAATTTGTCAAAAGATTACTCAACACCCCCCCCAAATCACAGATCTTTTAAGTTTTGATGTATAGAAGCCATGATTACTACTAGAAGAAAAACCAATCATCCCCCTCCCCAGTCTCCTCTAGCTACTCATTTATTTTCTTCATTGACCCCATTTCCTTTGGTTCTTCAATTCCTCTCCCTGCAGCCTCTTACTCCACTGTTCCCTGCCTTGTCTCAATCCTCTGAATTATAAGCCATCCACCTTCACTAGACTCTTATAACTATATCTTTCTTTGGATACCTAGGCCCAAAGTTTCTTACTAAAAAAAAAGGACAAAGAATTTTTAAAATTCAAGACAAAATCATTGCCATCTTTTTTTAATGTAACAAGAAAGTAAATTTAGAAATAGATCCAAAATAGCCATAATTATTTATAGAATTCCAGACTTGAGAGGAAGGGACTTCAAGAATCAACTAATACAATCTGTGCCTGAAAAACAATTATTTAGGCTACTATGGTTCCTGTCTCCCATCATTCTTTGTTCTCTTCTATTCTTACAACCAATTTATCCCTAGTGTTGTTGTTGCTGAGTCCTGTTTGACTACAACCTCATTCTTGGCAAAGATATTTGAATGATTTGCCATTTCCTTCTTCTCATTTTACAGATGAAGGAACAAAGCAAACAGGATTAAGTGACTTGCCCAGGATCACACAACTAGTAAGTATCTAAAGCCTAATTTGAATTCAGGAAGAGGAATTTTCCTGACTCCGGGCCTACCACTTCATCCATTGCTCCAATAAGCTGTTCATTTACCCCTAGTAGTCCATCTATAAAACCCACATGGAGTGAGCCTTGCGAGTAGAGGAAATAGCATGAGGAGAAAAGAAAGGAAAGAAGGGAAGGGAAGGAGAAGCTAGAGCTAGCAAAGAGAGGTGGGCAGCAGTCTCTAGATAGTATCTATCTATAAAACCCACATGGAGTGAGCCTTGCCTCAAAAATTGAGGTTCAAAGCCAGACCTCTGACATCCAATTCAGCTCTAGATATGATACTATGCTATTGAGGACCATGAAAAAGTTGAGACTCAATAGAAACTGAAGTTTAAAAATTGAATTCTGGGATGGAGGGAAGCAGAAGGTGAGGAGAAATGTATTATTTTCTCTTTAATTTTCTTTCTCCATGACTGCATCACTATTGGAACTCAGTCTCCTAAAAATGGCCTCCTCATCTCCTCTTAATAAAAAATCTCTCCTACAATTAGGTCTCAAGTTTGGGAACATTTTACCCAGAAAATACAAAGGAAACAAATTTATTGCTTTTAGTTGATATTGGGACTACTTCCTTGGGTACCTTGACTCACCTTTGTCTCTTAGAAGCCCAAGATCAATTCAAGGGTGAGTCCTAGACTTTTCAAATTCTTTCTTTCCTTCCTCTCCCCCCAATAGTTAAAGGCAGCCTCCAATTATTTCCTGTGTACTCTGCTTTGTGTTTTCAATTTGTGTATATTTTCCATTTACTTATCTACCTATGTGTTGTTCACATACACACACACACACACACAGAAGAGAATATAAACTTCCTTAGGGCAAGAACTGTTTCCTTTTTTGTCTTTGGGACTCTAGTGTCTAGAATACTGTTGGAACAGAGTGGGTGTTTAATAAATAATTGTCCAATTGAAAATAGATTCAGTTAGGGATGCTTAGTGGAAGAAACTCTGTGGAATCAGAGATTTCTTTAGCCCAGCTCGCACAGGTCACCAGGGGCAGGCTTAGGATTGGAACCCACTGCTTGTGGCTCCAGATGCACCCCCACTGTCTCCTGCTTGCTGATCACATCCCGTAGGGATCCAACTTCATCACCATCCTTCCCAGACTAACCTAGGAGACCCTTGAATAAAATCGAAAGGATCTCGGGAGACGCCTAGGGACAAAGGCGTGGAGGCTGCACCTGGGCTGCGAGCAAGGGATGCTGGGGGCTGGCCAGGCGATGCTCAGCTTAAATCAACATATGACAACAACACCAATCAAAGTTCTCCGCTTCCAGCCTGCCGAAGCAATCTGCTTGGGGCTGCGGGAGCTCCAAGCCAGGCCGGGCAAACTAATTAGCCGGAGCCCAAACACTTAGGCGATCTCACCTTGTGAGTGTAAGCGCCTTCCTGTCATTTGGCAAGTATCTCGGCTGCCTCCTCTGAGCGTGAGACAACAAATCCCCTGGCAACAGGCTCGCTTCCCGCCTCCCTCCCTCCCTCCCTCCATCACTTATGGGGCGCTGCTGTCCTCTTCTTCTTCCTCCCCCCCCCTCTCTTCTCCCCTCCTCCTCTTCCTCTTGCTTTTCCTCTCCTTCCCCCTCCTTCTCCCCTTTCCTCCCTTCCCCTACTTTTCCTTCTTTCCTTCTCTCTTCTTCCTCCTCTTCTCCCTTTCCTTTTCTTCCTCTTCTTCTTCCTCCTCCTCCTCCCCCGACTGTGGACCTGCCACATCCCCGTAGCTGGAGGTGAAAGGTGACAGTCTCGTCTGAAAATGACAGCTCCGGCGCGGCCCACATTAGAAAAGTGGCACTTGTTTAGACTAGCCTATTTGCACCTACCCGCAGAGGGCCTTTTTAATGTAATTATTAGCCCCAGCAGCCTTTGCTTTGGATTGGAAAATATCAGTCATTTTCTTCTGCAGCCGCCACTGCCTGGCCCTTCTTCCTCCTCTTCCTTCCCCTCCCCTCCTCTTCTTCCTCCTTTTTTCCTCCCCTTCTCTTATTCCCCCAACTTGACTTCCTCTTCTTTTCCTCTCCTCTTCCTCCTTTCCTTCTTTCCCTCCTCTTCTTCTTCCTCCCCCCTCTGTCTTCCTCCTCATCCCTTTTCAACCATCTCCTCTTCCCAGTACTTAAGTGCAGAAGCGCTGGAGCCCGAGCTGGCAGAGCTGAATTAATAAGAACAAAGTGGCAGGTGAGCAATGTGACAAAATAAAATAAAATAAAATAAGCGCCGGGTACACGCACCTACCCAAAGAGGTGGGGGGGTAGTTGACAATTCATTCTAATCACTACCTGTCTACTGAAATCGGGGAGCGATGTAAATGGTTTTCTGGGAGAGCCCGAGAGAAATCGAGCATAATAATTGACTGAACTAACCGTTGGAGAGGTGGGGGGGTGGGGGACGGGGGAGGTACGAGTCGAAGAATTACACACTGGCAGTCAACACCTGACTGTACCTTTTGGGTGCGTTTTGTCTCCTTTTAAAACCACTCCAACCACAAGCACAACAGCTGGAAATTGACAGGCTGGTTTGCACAGTGTTGGACAATCCCTCTCCCAGGATGGAGTTTAGCCTCCGACTTTCTAAGTCACTGAGCAGCATCTGCCCATCGGACCCTCTAGACAGATCTTCCACATAAAAAGAATGAGGGGACAGTTAGAAAACATTTCAAGTCAGAAGCTTTAAATCTGAATCCTGATGCGTCCCCGCAGGTTACCTGCAGCGACCTCCATCACTTAACTTGTAGATCTCAAAATGAGGTGGATTAGACTACATCAACTCTGGGATCTAAATCTCTGATCCAATGCAACAATCTGGCTGATCTATTAATTACATAAATCTATAGATCTAAGACCAGAATTCATAAGGTCTTTGGATGGTTTCCTTCCTCCAAACCTTTGCACAGGCAGAGCCCCATGGCTAGAACGAGCTCCCTCCTTACTCCTGTACTTTAGAATCCCAGTTAACTCCAAAGTTTTACTCAAATGCCCCCAAGCCTGACTTAAGAAATATTTCATGGCGTTTCTTGATTCCCCTAACTCTCGGTACCTTCTTCTTGCTCCTCCTCTGCAACCCAGCCAGCCAGAGACAAAGAACTGAAATTCTGATCCTTTCTAACATGCTTAGGAGTAATGTGAACCTGAGCAAATTACCTCATCCATGAAATGGGTATAAAATTTCACAAGAATGTTGTGAAAATCAAATGGGATAAATTTGCAAAGCACTTATCAAACGTTTTAAGTGCTATGCAAATGCTATCATGTATTTCTTTTGCATTGTATATATATTTGTATATATATAATATATATATATATATTGCTGAGGCAATTGGGGTTAAGTGACTTGCTTAGGGTCACACAGATAGGAAGCCTTAAGTGTCTGAGGTCACATTTGAACTCAGGTCCTCCTGACTTCAGGGCTGATGCACTATCCACTGGGCCACCTAGCTGCCCCTGTATTGTATATATGTTTAAATGTATATATCTCCTCTGGTAGAAAGTTAAACTCCTTAGGACAGGTATGGATTCCCCTTTGTTCATGGATCCTCAGTAATTGTCCTTCATTCTCAAAGAGGACCATTATTTCAGGAAGGTGATGCCACGAATTGCATTTAAGGGACCGAGGACTGTGCAAAGTCATCAGCTTCACGTTGTCCTCCAGAGCCATAAGGGCCCAATGGCAAGATATAAATCAGGATGACTAGAGATGGCCCTGGATGGATAGATGTAGGCCCAAAATAGTAGGATCTTAATAAATGTATAATGATTAATTGTCTTTGAAGATGAAGAGGCTATAAAAGGTATCCAGGCTAGCGTCTCCAGAGTCCATCCTTTCACTTACATGGGATTTTGCAGCAACATTCAACTTCTTCCACTGCTCCTAATAGCTCCCTCTTTTCCTCAGCCTTCAGCAACTTCCAGCCAGTTTTACACACACACACACACACACACACACACACACACACACACACACACACACACACA
>JAJPUD010001943.1:62050-73972 GCA_023553655.1 Myrmecobius fasciatus | reverse complement strand
ACACACACACACACACACACACACACACACACACACACACACACACAGACATAGACAGAGAAAAAGACAGAGACAGAGACAGACAGACAGAAACAGACAAAGCCTTAAAAGTAGAAAAACAGGAAAAAAGAAAGCAAATGATAAGAGGAGGCCTCAGTTGAGAACATTGTAGTACATTTATTGAATATTTACTATGGCAGAGAGAAGGTTGCTTTAGACAAGGATCAATAAAGTATTATATATCTAGAAGCAGTTTCTCCAATACCAGCCCCAGAGAAAGTAGGCTGGTCAAGAAATCCTTATAATGGTGAAGCACCCAGCAATAAATGACTGAACCAGAGACCATCTAGTCCAATCCCTATCTGATAAAGAAAACCCTCTACCACATATCTGACTAGGGGTCTACCAGCCTCTGCCTTAAGGAGCACACATCTGATTGCAGAAATAAGATATATGTAAAGTGCCCATATTGCACAGCAATGTGTGATGGGGACTCCGTCCTCACCTTAGTCTCTTAGCATACCTTACCATCCCACCAAAACTCCATTCAGATGTTACTTACCATATGAGTTTTTTGTCTTAAACCCTGCCCCAGTGGCTATTGCTTCCCATGAGAAAAAAATACCTTCCATTTATTTTGCAAATATGCTATATTCAACCCCTGATAGAATATAAGCTCCTTGAAGGCAGACACCATTTCTTTTTTTTTTTTTGCATTTGTATCCCCAACATTTTAGCACAATACCTGGCAGATAGTACATACTTTTCATTGATCTGTTTTGAAACAAAGAAACAGAGATAGAAATAGAGATTAATAGACTAGAGAGACAGAGGGAGTAATGCTTTGCTACCCTATTCTCTATGTCTCTGCTGTACTTTGTCACACTCTTCACTTTTCCTACCCATTTTTTTAAAATCCCAACTGAAATACTATCTCCAAAAAGTCTTCCCTGATATTCTTGCCAATAATGTTCTTTCTCCTCAATTCTCAGATAATATTTTGTTTACCTCTGCAAGACATTCATATAGCATTGCAGATGATATTTGATAACAATAATAGCTGCCATTTATATAGTACTTTAAGGTTTGCAAAGTGCTTTTCAAATATTAACTCATTTGATCTTCATAACAATCCTGGGAGGTGGGTGATATTATTATCATCCCGTTTTACAGATATGGAAATGGAGGTAGAAGTCATTGAGTGACTGGATCACACTGCTCAAGTCAGTGTCTGAAGCTTGCTTTGAATTCAGATTTGTCATTCCAAACCTATTCACTGAACTTCCTTGCTACCTGGTTGGAGATATGTGTAGGAAAGTAGTAAAATCATATAATCATAGGGTTGAATAGAAATTACCCAGTTCAAAACCCTTAGTTTTCAGGTGGTACAACTGAGTCCCTCAATTAATAATAATAAACCTCAATAATAAAATTGAGATTTGAGTCTGTCCCCTGTCTCCCAGAATAATCCAGTGATCTTTCTACTATAATAGCCGAAAGTAACACTGAGAGGATAGATTGGGACATTTGATTTAGCTTTAGACTTACATATAAGAAGTGATAGGTCTCATATTGTCCCCAGACTTATCTGTGTTTCTCCTTGTCATCATAGTTTAAGCAAGTGGTCTGGGATCTCATTTGTTTGAAAATAATAAGGAATGGTGTGACTATTTCAGGATGCTGTTGTCACCAAGGAAATGATTACAGGAGTGGAGCCTTTAAATGAGATTTGTCCAGAGATCTTTCAGAACAAATTAAAGTATAAGAAACATTTGGCCATCTACAGCAGTCTCTCCAGTACCACCCCAGAAGAGGTAGCGTAGTCAAGAAGTCCCTCTAACAATGAAGCAACCAGCAATAAATGACTGAATCACATAATTGTCATGGAACTCAGAGACCATCTAGTCCAATTCACATCTGATTTTAAAAAATCTCCACTATGCACTTGACTATGGGGTCAGCCAGTCACTGCTTGAAGATGTGCAATGAGGATTTCAGCATTTTTTCAGGCAGTTCACCCCACTTTTTGATAGCTCTAATTGTGGAAAAGTATTTCTTTGCATTAAGTTCCACAGAGGAAGAACTTGAATCTTTGATGTCTTATAAAATTACAGCTTAGTTCTGGGCTGGGAAGTAGCAGGCTAGGCACAATATTAAATAAATAAATTTAATTTAATTTATATCTTCTCTTAGTGGTCAAATACAATGATGTTTTGCACACAGAAGGCACTTGAAAAAATATCTGTTTATTTGAATTAGGGTACCTTGGGAGTTGCTTCTTTGCAACTGTCACCCACTAATTCTAATTTTGCCCTTTAGGACTCAGCAGAACAAATCTAATCCTTCTTCCATAGAACAGTCTTTCTAATACTTGAAAATAACTAGATAGAAAGCTATTATATCCTGCTCAAGTCTTCTTTAAGTTAAATAGCTCCATCTCCCTTAGCTGGTATATATATAGCATCATCAAGGATACTTTGCTCTAAACAAACTCCAGTTTATCAATGTCTTTCCCAAAAGGTAGTGCCCATAGTGGTCTAACCAAGGCAGAGTATGTGTGGGAAGATTGTCTCCCTCCATCATTGATACTGTGATTCTACAAAATATTCTAAGATTGCACAAGATTTTCTGGCCATTATATTATGCTATTCATTCTTGAGTTTATAAACCATCAAAATTTCCATATCTTTTTCAGGGCAACTGCTGTGTAGCCATGACTCTTCTATAGTAACATTTGACATAATGGAGAGAGTGTTGTACTGGGAGTTAGAAAGAACAAATTTGGAATCCTGCCTTTATATATTAACCTGCTGTGTGATCCAAGTAAGATATTTAACCTCTCTCAGCCTCAGTTTCTTCACCTTTAAAATAGAAAATAATAATAATAATACATACCTCACAGAATTATTGTGAAGATCAAATAAGATAATACAACTAAAAGGCTTTTCAGACTTAAAAATGCCATCTAAATTATAGCTATTATTGTTGTGAAATTGATTTCTAAAACCCAAGATTTAATATTTATCCCTAGGGAGCTTTATTTTATTAAATTCAGCCCTTAGTGAAGATTATCTTCAATTCTGATTATCATTTCTGTGGTGACTAATCCTCCAAATTTTGTACCACCTAACAATGTGCTTTGACTAAATTGATTAAAAATGCCAAACAGCAGAGTACCTCTAGGGTACTCCACTAGAGACCATCTTCCAAGTTTATAGCAAATCATTAGGACTCCTCTTTGGGTCTGGTTACTTGTTTTGACATAAAGGAGTCCTTCCTGGGATAATATAGATATTTTGTCAAATGCTTCACTCTAAAATCTAGCAGTTGTGTTCCCCCTGCTTTTATTTATAACTTGAAAATATTCAATGAAATATACTGTTAACCACAGATATTAGAAAGCTTGGACCAAGTGACCCATAACACCTGGGAGGAAATGTAAGCATTACTACTGGTCCTTCCCCAGAGGAAGTACATAGGTATATCCTAGAAATATCTAATGTGTGCTTTATGGCCCTTTGCTACCAACTCCTAGAGTTTTAAGGCTCAGAACACACCATTTAACCAAACAATGATTATATTGTTTCCCAAGGTCAGCAAGAACTGTTTCCTTAGAGGTACCTTCTCAATCCTTCCCTATCTGTTGGACGTAATTTTGCACAGTTATGCAATATCATAGAATGAATGAACTCAGAGATCATAGGACATTAATGGTTATCAAATTCTGAATGTTATAACTGAGTATATCCCAGAGCCACTAAAGAGCACTTTTGAACTTACTATAACATCAACGAGGTCAATTTTTATATCATTCCTGTGTCTGTAATTCTAACAAAAGTCAAATATTAAAGAAAGGTTGTGGGAAATTATGGTCTACTATGATCTATGGGAAAAGTTCTTTGAAGTAAGCTTTACTTGTAACATTGAGACACAAATTGTTGAAAGGACGAGGAATCCTTTTCTTTCACATCCTGTGAATGGACTTATTGTAAGATAAATGAACTAGCCTGTGTAAACTTACAAAAAGGGATCTGTGGGTTTGCCATGTGTTATGGCACAGCTAGTTTTGAATTTTATATTCTTTGCAGGTAGAGCCACCAAATCTCATATGATCCTATCTTTCCTTGATACTTCAATTCTTTCTTTCTGGTGGATCACAATTTTTTTCTTTAATCTGAATCCTCCAGAACAGGAGAGGACTATCAAGACCTCAATCAATATAATTAAAGACCAGCCAAGGGCTCAGCTAGGTTTTGTCTAAGATATTTCTGAGAGTTTTTATTTCAGAGTTCTTTCAGGGGATGACTAAGGAGTCTTCCTATTTTCTTCTTGCCATCTACTAGAGACTTATAAGATGGAATCAAACCATATGCTTCAACTAGATCTGAATAATTTTCATATGATTTCTTGGGATATGATATCTAGATCTTTTTGTCAGGGTTTTCTGATGGTTTCATGAACTTTTAAACTATCTATCTTTGACCTATTTTTGATAGGATCTACCTATACATCTTATTTTATTTTTCTAGTCTTTTGATTTTAAGATTTCCTAATGTCTTTCAAATCTTTATCATGGGTGTTTTCTTCTGTTTATTCATATTTTAAGCATCCCTTCCTGAATTTGGAGTTTGAGAAAGGATCAAGCTTCAACTTCTCCAGCACAGTTGGATAGGAGAATGAACCCTTCTTTGATCCATAATTGTATTCCCTGAGAGCCTGTCACTGGCTCTCACCTACACTCATGTCTGCTTTGCACAAAGTGCTTACAGTTCTTTTGCTCATCAGTATCCTCTGTATATTTAGTGCCTGGCCCTTCATTGCTATCAGAGATGATACCTAGAATGTGCAGACTGATCACTGCCACCTCTATAAAAGCTTTGCTGATTCCCCTCCAGAACAAATTGATCATTGGTGATTTGCTGTCTGGAGTTCTCCAGGCTCTCTTCTGTCTGCTAAAACATTCGGGGTGCTTGTTCTTGGTTTCACTTTTCTGGATAAATTACTCGACTGCTATGGGACTTCCTGGCTAAAGTTCTCAGAAGAACTGGGAGCAGGAATGCTTCCAATAGCTGCACCTACCTCACCTGACTTTTCTTGCTGGACTCTCCCAAGTGTCTATAGGTGTCTGGGAACTCCCTTTTGCCAACAAAATCTTAACAGAAGTTATCCTCTGTGCCTCCTAATTGCCTAACTGAATTACTTTAAAATGTCTAAGATGGATTTCCAGTCAAGATGCCAAAAAAGAGAAGAAACTAAAAGAGAAGAAAAGCTCAAGCTTCAATTGTTTAAAGTTACACTAAGACTTTTGGGACACCCTGAATGGAGAACAAAATCTGATAAATAAAAAATATACTAGAAATTCTCGATACCTTTAATCATCAAATGAAAGCAAAATCCAAAAGATTAAAGTAATGCAAAGAGGCAAAGCAACACAGAAAGAACAAAATAAAAGGTTAAACATAATAGAAAATTGTACTATGTTTTTTTTTTCTATTAGTGATGTTTGACCATGGGAGTTAGTCTATAAGGGAATTGAATATCACAGAATTGATGCTCTCTAGTCTTGGTAATACAAAAGACTTTGGGGAATCCCTAGGATAACAAGGACATCAAATCAGTCCATACTTAAAGAAATTAATTCACACTATTCTTTGGGAGCACCAGTACTAAAGCTGAAGCTTACATACTTTGGCCACAGAATGAGAAGACAGGAATTATTGGAAGAGATCCTGATATTGGGAAAGATTGAAGATAAAAGGAGGAAAGAATAAATGATATGAACAGATAGTTGTTATGGAAGCAACAAACATGAGCTTGGACAGACTTTGGGAGATAGTGAACAATACAAGCACCTGGCATGTTATTATCCATGAGGCTATAAAGAGCCGGACATAACTGAACAAGAAAATACTACAGTCTTGAGAAGCAAAAAATTAGAGGCAAAGAAGATCCCTTGAAGAGGAAAATGTGAAAAATGACTGGTTGTCAATACAATCAAATGAAGTTCAAACTAATGAAAATGTAATTTTGATTAAATTTAAAAGTAAATCAATAGGCATTTATAAAGTTCCTACTGTGTGCCATGTGCTGGGAATATAGAGAAAGGCAGAAAACAATACTCATTCTCAAGAAAGTCATATTCAATTGAAAACTTGTATATTAATAATATAATGAATGACAGAATGATTAGATCAAAAGAGATACTGTAAACTCTAGCTTCTCTGAAAAAAATAAAAGTCAGAGTCCAGAAAAGATTCACATTTAATAGCTTAAATGTTTCACAGTAGCACAAGAATTACAAACAAAGCATTTCACTAGTTGATGAAAACCTAATTCCATATTTCTCAGCAAGTGTCAAACATATTTATTGCCAAAAGACAAGATTGCCAATGACCCATTCAAATGCAGGTCAGATATGTTTTTATGGACTTTACACAAAACATTCACAGATTATTTTGCTGAAAGTACTTAGAAATGCTTGGGAGAAAACAATATATTGATTAAGGAACAATATGGGTGTGTCAAAAGGTCCCAGGGGTATAAATAGAGATGCAGTATCAATTCAATAATAACAGAACAAGCCACCTGAAAATGCCATGACACTTACACTATCTTTAGTGATTATCTTTCACTCAATTCCACACTCATGGCATAATCATGCACTGCAAATCAATAAAAGAGATCTAACCATAGTTAGATTGTGAGAGTATTTGATGTCCACATGGGGAAAAATGTTCTCTACTTAAAATGTCATCAACATGATAATGATAAGAATAATTGATATAAAATGTAGCATCCAGGGAAAGAGTTTAAGCCCATTATGGTTTGGGGTAGCCTTAAATCCACTCTCATCATTCTTGATTAAATTTGAGTATGGCTTCCAAATCAAAGAGGCAGTGCTGTCAAAATATCACATAAATCATTTAATGTTCAAGAATGATATCATTATCTGACTCTACACATTAAATTAAACAGTTATTATGCAATTAAATTATGAAAGCTGCAACATATCACTACATACTGCAAAAATGAAGTAAAAATCAGATATCAAAAAATACAATCAGATAACTACAATAATGCATCAAATGTCCTTCACAGACTAACAGATGGCAAATCTCTCTACTACAAATACAAACTCCAAAATACCCTTGAGAATTCAATAAATAAATTGCACTGAAACTAGAGCATCATTAGAAATAGAATCTTTCCATACAACTGCACAAATGTAACACTGTTCCAAAAATATTTAAGAATATTATTTCAAAATAGATGTCACCTTAACCAAATGTTCATAATCTCCGAACTACATGGAATACAAAGCTTTTGACATGTAGAGACATAGGATGAAATCAAACCTATAGGGGGAGGGGATAAAATACATATCATCCTGGTCATCTGGGATGTTACAAGCATTGGGTCAAAGATACTTTCAGTGAGGTGTCAGAAAATGACTTCCCTCTCAATGTTTTCATCCACATGCAAAACACAGTCACTTCATCTGTTTGTACAATAACTATCCAAACATGAAACATAAAAGAATAATGACAAGATAGTGACATCCCAAAAAGTATTTCTATCTGAACTCTGAAATATAAATTTGATAGTGCTTCGCACAGAACTTAGCTCATAAAAGACATTTGATAAAGGTTGATTGATTGAAGATGAGGAGAATGAGATAAAAACAAATAACACTTGATTATATATCACTTTAAGGTTTGAATAATAGTTTATTCCTCATAACAATTGAATATCTATTAATAAATAATAAGTTTTACAATTAATTTTACAAATAAGGAAACTGGGGGTCAGAGAGATCATGTGATTTGCAAACCAGTACCCAATCTTAGCAAACTAGTAGCCAATTTTTCTCTTTCCAATTCAGCCCTTCTTTGACTACACTACATACTAAAAAGGGTATGCCCAGTATCCAAAGTCATACATATGACACACACTCAGCAGGAATATTATCACATATCCAATGAATCTCCTTTTCTTGAAGAACTAATTTGGGACCTTCTAGCAGATCACTTGTCCCTGCAACCATGTTATATTACAAAGATTCTCCTTAAGTTACTTGAATCCTTCTATGCTATATCAATATTTCTGAAACCCTGCTTTTTGTCCATCATGGAGGATGCAAGACTGGCACTGAGGGGATTATGAATTAGTAGCTAAATGAATCAGCTTAGATAGACCACCACCTGACACACCCTTCTTCTCTCATAACTTTTTGCAATGACTTGCGTTAGCTTTGAGGATGATATTGAATATGTCTGTCCAAAAGGGACTCTAGATATAATAGTACTTCTAAAATTCATTCTACTAAATAGTTCTATGTTCATTATAATTTTAGATGACACCGTAGAGAGAGAGAACATTAGCCTGGTAGTCAATAAGACCTGAGTTCACATCCAAGCTCAGACAATTACTATCAATGTGATCCTGGACAAGTCACTTGAAAAAACCTCTCCCTTAGTTTGCCTATGTATATCTATGTATAAAATGAAAATATGTATAGAATAAAAATAATAGTACCAGCTATATCTCAGGATTGATGTAAGGATCAAATGAGATAATTAATGCTTCTTTTTAAATATATTTTTATTTATTTATTTTCAGGTCCTTTGACGTAAGTAAGTTCCCATTGGGAGAATATAGCTGTTTTGTAAAATGGATTACTCTGAAATCCAGTTACATTTTCATTGCTTCTATTTATAACTGGGAAAGTTTATAAAAAAAGAGGAGGTGAGCAGTGCCATTAACCCTTCCCCGTGTGAACACCTAGACATACCCAGAGATATCCAATATGTGCTCTATGTTTACTTGTGCTGCTATTTTCTAGAGGTTCTAAGTTCAGCACTTGAGCTGGGCGATAATTGTATTGTTTTCCAAGGTCAGCAAGAACTAATTCCATTGAAGTACCTGTTTTAATTATATGTAAAATTTAAAAAAATTCTCAATGAGTTCCAAATTCTTTCCTTTCTTCCCCTCTCTCCTCCTTAGGAAGGAAAACAATTTGATATAAATTAAACATGTGAAGTCATGTAAAATATATTGCCACATTAACCATGCTGGAAAAAAAAAACACAAACCAAAGAAAAAGAAAGAAAAGAAAGCTTTAGAAAGTGTGTTTTGCATTAAAACTCTATCATTTCGTTCTCCGGAGTCATTAGCCTCAAATTGCACAAACCTAATTTTTTTCCCAGGTGATTAGAGTTAAATGATTTGCCTAAAGTCACACAGATAGTAAGTGTCCAAGGTCAGATTTGAACTCAAGTACTTCTGATTGCAGAACTGGTGCTCTATCCAAACTTCAAGTTTTTTGTGTGTCTATTTTCAGAGCTAGTTCTGGGGATCTGTAGGTTTTCAATGCTTCTAAGGCAGTATGGTCACTGCTCTCCTGGACTGTGCTACGGTTTGTTAGCAACCACAAGCGTTCTTCTCTACCTTGGAACTGTGTCCACTGTTTCTGCTCCCCAAAAGCCACATGCTCTTGTGTGTTAATGTTCCTTCTTTCCATGAGACTGCAACCTGCAACCTCATATGGGTAATACAACAGACCCTTGCACCCAGGGCCGGCAAAGGGACTCTCTAATCTCTTTCTGAACAGGTGTTTGATTTTATGATGGATTGTAATCTGAGTGCTACAGAAACTGCTCCTGCAAAATGAATCACCTCCTGGCTTTCCAGGGTAGGGCTTGTGCTGAATTGTGTTGTGTTTTCATGCCAGTGAGATATACCTTTCCTGCCAAACTTCCAAATTCTCTCTGGATGAAAAATTGTTTTGCTTCATTCTTTGGTTCTTTCTGCTGTTCCAGAATTCATTTTGAGGTCTTATTTTAATGTTGTTTGGAGGGGAATTTGGGAGAGCTCAAGCAAGTCCCCGCCTTCACTCCATCATCTTATCAACAATTATTTCAACTGAAATTTTTCTTTCTTTGCTGGACCTTGTTGGTAATATCTAGAAATGCTGATGGTTTCTTTGGATTTATTTTCATCTTTTCTGAAGTTGTTAATTATTTCAACTTGTTATTAGTTGATTCTCTAAGATTCTCCAAGTATATCAACAGATCGTTTGTAAAGAATGATAGTGTTGTTCATTCATGGACTATATAATTCCTTCATTTCTTTTTCTTGTCTTGTTATAGCTAACATTTCCTCATATAACACTGAATAATAGTAGTGATAATAGTTCTTTGCTTTGCCCATGGTTTTATTTGGAAGGCTTCTAGTTTTTCCCCATTACAGATAATGCTTGCTTGATGGCTATAGATAGATATTACTTATCATTTTAAGAAAGATTCCCTTTATTTAGATGTTTCCTGGTGTTTTAATAGGAATGAATGTTATATTTTTTTCAAAAGTTATTTTTGCATGAATTGAGATCATTTGAGGATTTTTGTTGTTTTTGTTATTGATAGTTTTCCTAATATCGAACCAACCTTTTTTTTCCTGGTATAAATGCCATCTGTTCATAATTTATTGTCTTTGAAATACACTGTAATCCCCTTGTTAGCATCTTATTTAAAATTTTTTGCATCAATATTCATTAGAGAAATTGGTGTATAGTTTTCTTTCACTGTTTTACTCTTCCTGTTTTAGGAATGAACACTGTATTTGGCTCATGAAAGGAAATTGGTAGAACTCTTTCCCCCATTTTTCCAAATAGTTAATATACTATTAGAATTAATTGTTCTTTGAAAGTTTAGTAAAATTCACGTTTGAATCACCTGTCTCTGGGTATTTTTACTTAGGGGATTCATTTATAGTTTGTTCAATTGGCTTTTTTTAAATATGGGATTTCTGTTAACTTGATGTTATCCTTTGTAAATATTCATGTTTCACTTAGATTTTAGATGTATTGACGTATAATTGGACAAAATAGCTCCTAATAATTGTTATAACTTGGCTTCCTTCCGGGGGTGGAGCCATGGTGGCGGAGATCAGACAGGATTCTCTGTAACCTTCTCTAACCTCCCCTCAAACCAACAAAATATGAAGCCTCTAGACTGATTCTGAAGCAAAAAAATCCACAATACCCGGAGAACAACAAGATTCTAGAAGAAGATACTCTGGAAGAACCTCAAAACAGGTCTGTTTTAATGGGGCAAGGGGTGGCCTACTGAACCCAGACTGCAGCACAGGGAGACCGGGGCAGGGAGCTGGAGCAGGGAGCTGGAACAGGAGTCAGAACAGGAGTGGGAGCATTGTGCTTTTCACATACCTGGGAGTCTTCTTGGAGCCTCTTGGAACAATTTGTCCTGATTGTGGGCAGGTGGTTTGGAGGGTCTGCCTTTTGAGGGGGTTAGATTGTGAACCACTGAACCCCTGATGAGCATCTTAACTAGCTGCCATTACACAGCACTTTAATGCAATCAATCAAACAACAGGTCTGATAAGCACCAGAAATAATTCAATCAGCGGAGCTGCCCAGCCCTGACATAATTCAATCAGCGGAACTGCCCCAGGGCAAATTAAAGCAGCTGTCCCACCTTTGCCCTAAACAGACCTCACACCTTTAAAAAAAAATGAATAAAAAAACCAAAAAGAGCTCTCACCATAGACAACTTTTATGGAGAGAGGGAAGAACAGACCTCAAATCCTGAGGCCCCTAAAGGTAAAGCAACTCCAGAAAAAGCCCCAAAGAGAGACATAAATTGGTCTCCATGTCACAAGGCTTTCTTTGAAGATTGCATAAAAAATCTTAAAAGAGAGTTAGAAGAAACATGGGGAAACGAAATGAGATCACTGCAAAATAAAATAGAAAAAATGGAAAAAGAATGCAGTGAACAAAAAAATGTAATTGGTCAATTGCAAAAGGAACTAAAAACAGTAACTGAAGAAAATAAGACATTAAAAATTAGAATCGAACAATTGGAAATGAATGACTCATCAAGACTTCAAGAATCAGTTGAACAAAAA
>JAJPUD010001943.1:39812-51112 GCA_023553655.1 Myrmecobius fasciatus | reverse complement strand
TCTCTCTGTCTCTCTCTGTATATGTGTGTATCTCAGTCCCTGTCTTTCTTTCTCCCCTTTTTGACCCCTTTCTCTCCTCAAATGTCTATTTTGTTTCTGGACACTTCCTTCCTTAATTTATCCTTTCTTCTATCAGCTCCACCTCTTATATTATCCTCCTCCCCTAGTTCCCTAAGGGCAAGATAGATTTCAATAACCAACAGAGTGGGTATATTATTCCTTGGAGTTGAAACTAAAGCCCCTTTCCCTTTGTAAGTGACCACAAGCTCTCTTCTCTGCCTTGGAACTGTAACCAGAGCCATTGCACACCTGCAATCAAAAGCACTCATACTCCTTTTTGCCCCAGAATTGTGACAGGGAACTGTGTATGAGCAATTCAGAGTTCTGAACCTAGCAAAGGCTCTCCTGTAATCTTTCTCTGATCAGTTGCTGGCCCTCTTACCCTCTGTGAGCTGAGGGTTCTCAAAGCTTCCACTGTCACTATTGCAGATGCCTCCAACTCCTGCTTCTGGCGTTGTCTCAACATTCTAAGCCTGGCCACCATCCCATTGTGGCAGGACTTTCCTGTTAATCTCTTAAGTTATCTTGGGCTGATAAATTGTTTCATCCCAATTTTTTGTTGACTCTGTCACTCTAGAATTCACTTTGAGGCATTATTTTAACATTATTTGGAGGGGAATATTGGAAATATTCAAATAAGTTCTTGTCACTACTCTGTCATCTTGGCTGTTCCAAGAAAATATTTATAAAGTATTTTCAGACATTAAAGTGATAAAATTTTTTAAGTGCCAAGTATTATTATCAAAAGAGACAATATTATCAAATGAAGCAATAATTTTAAAGCATTTAGCAAAATGTCTGGAACATAAAAGATCCTACACAAATTATTATTTTATAAACAAGGAGCAGGTCTAAATCACTATTGATCAGAAAAATGCAAATTAAGACAACTCTAAGACACCACTACACATCTTTGAGATTGGCTAAGATGACAGGAAAAGATAATGTTGAATGTCGGAGGGAATGTGGGAAAACTGGCACACTGATGCATTGTTGGTGGAACTGTGAATGGATCTAACCATTCTGGAGAGCAATTTGGAGCTATGCTCAAAAAGTGACCAAACTGTGCAGTTTGACCCAGCAGTGTTTCTATTGGGCTTATATCCCAAAGAGACCTTAAAGGAAGGAAAGGGACCCATATGTGCAAGAATGTTTGTGGCAGCCCTTTTTGTAGTGGCTAGAAAATGGAAACTGAATGGATACCCATCAATTGGAGAGTGGCTGAATAAATTATGGTATATGAATGTCATGGAATATTATTGTTCTATAAGAAACGACCAGCAGGATGATTTCAGAGAGGCGTGGAGAGACATACATGAACTGATGCTAGTGAAATGAGCAGAGCCAGGAGATCATTATGCACAGCAACAGCAAGATTAAATAACAATCAATTCCAAAGAACATGACTCTTTCCAACAATGAGAAGACTGATTCCAGTTCCAATGATCTTGTGATGAAGAGAGCCATCTACATTCAGAGAGAGGACTGTGGGAACTGAAGGTGGATCACAACATAACATTCTCACTCTTTTATATTATTCAATTGCATTTTATTTTCTTATTCATTTTATTTCCTCTTTGGTCTGATTTTTCTTGTGCAACAAGAGAATTGCATAAATTTGTTTATACATATTGGATTTGACATATTTTAACATATGTAACATCTATTGGATTGCTTGCCATCTAGGGGAGGGGGTGGAGGGAAGAGGAGAAAAATCCAAAACACAAGGTTATGCAAGAATCAATGTTGAAAAATTATCAGTGCATATGTTTTGAAAATAAAAATCTTTTAAAAAGCAGGAATGGATTGAGAACAGGAAAACTCAGACTCCATATATGTATTCAAGATTCCAAGCATGTCCTATAGCTCCTCAGAATTACTTGAAATGAGTTAACACATGCCCTGTCCTTTGTAAAATTCTCAAAAGGATGGTTTATGCATGTTCTTGGACTTCTGCAACTCAAGAGGCAGAAAAAAAATCTTCCTTTCATATGAGTTAATTCCCATGATGCAAACCAGAGAGTGCCAAAGGAGGACTAAAAGCACTCTTATTTCTGAGCAGAGGTTCTTCACTTTTTAAGTATCCTGGACCTTTTTGGGCAGTCAAGTGAAGTTCATCAAATCACTTCTCACAATAATGTATATTATAAAAGGATAAAATAAAATACATAGGATTACAAAGGTCACCAATTACGTTGAAATAGTTATCGAAATAGTGAAAAAAAATCAGGTTACGAACATCTGTTCTAGAGCTTCAACCGCATTTTCAATTTAACATTATTTACTATTACCCTAGGAATTCTACAGGGAGGGAAATACCCAGATTTGATATCACAGTCTCTCCCTCATTTCCTTCTATAAGCCCTCCCTGAATGACCACCTAAAAGGAATTTTACTCCCAAGAACCCATCTAGCCTTTCCCTTCAGAGTCATTATAGCATTTCTTTTTCCCTTGTGTCAGAAAGAAAAAAAACATACAGATGATTTTGATGGGCTAGGAGAAGGCAGAAATACAGGTATCCAATTACAATTGAAGAACTGAACCATCTTTATCATGAATGTTACTCTTAAAAAATAAGAGGAGTAAAAGTATGACTTGTTATTATTCTCATTCTCGTCTTATATTTGGTGGAATTCAGATAGAAATTGTCCTGAGTCAAATGTTATCATCTTTCATATTAAATGTTCAATGGGCTATTATATAAGTTAATATAATGATTGGGTTTTTTTGTAAGTGACTAAATAAAAATATTGTGATGCAAGCTCACCTTTTGTGGTTCACTTATTGCTGTTAAATCTCAATCTTTTCACTCTTTTTAATGGACTTCAAATAAAATTATCCTGATATAGGTCCCTGTTCTGCTATTATTCATTTATGTTTAATGTTCTATAGCTTATCATACAAGAGGAAAAAATGAATGCCTTTTATAATTGAATAAAGATATTGAAATTGTCTCAGTCTAGGTTTAATGGGTTCTGATGCAATTGAATCAGAGCCATAATATTCTAATCAGGAAATTTATTAGAATTAGTCTAAAAATAACCAGCCCAATTCACCATAGTTTTCAAAGGCTTATTCGTAATTCTAAGTAAAATTGTTCAACACACTTATTCCATGAGGTCTGAGGAGTTCCCAAGAGAAAGTTGGTAAGTCTCTATATCCACCTCAGAGAATCATGTTTTCTCCGGATATTTGTTCCCATCATGGGGGGAGGGGAGGAGCAAATCTTGATCCCTATTCCTTCCATAGGAGAAAATCCCCCCACCTTCATCTTCATCTCCTGAATTCCCCCTAGCTTCCTTCGAGATTCAGCTCATAAACCACTTTCTGAAGGAAATATTCCATCTGCAGTTATTTTTTGGAACTCCATCCTCCCTTTAGTACCTTCCTTCTGTGACTGGTTGTCTTGTATATATTATGCATGAACATATTATTTGAGTGTTATCTTCCCTATTAGAATATAAGCTCTTTGAGGTCAGTACCCTATTTTTGTCTTTATTTGTATTTTAGCACTTAGTATCATTTTGATCATTTGCTCTCCCCACTCATTCTCATGTTCATTATGCTGCCTATTATGGGAGTGACAGAGTAGATAAAGTACTGGGCTTGGAGTCAGGAAGACCTGAATTCAAATCCGGTCTCAGACATTGTCTTGTGATCCTGGGTAAGTCACTTACCCTCTGTTTGCCTCAGTTTATCCTTACTGTAAAATGAAGTTAAAGCAACTCCTTCATGGAAAATGCCATCCACATCCAGCCAAAGAATTATGGAAACTGAATATGGATCAGAGGATAGTATTTTCACTTTTTCTTTGTGGTTTTTTTCTTTCTCAAGGTATTTCCCCTTTTGGTCTGATTTTTCTTGCACAACATGACAATATGGAAATATGTTTAAAATAATTGCACATATTAACCTGTATCAGATTGGTTGCTGTCTTGGGGAGAGGGGACATAAGGAAGGGAGAAAGAAAAATTTGTAACAGAGTCTTTCAAGAACAAATGCTGAAAACTATCTTTACATGTATTTGGAAAATAAAATACTATTGAATTCTAAAAAAAAATAAGAACAACAAAAACAAAAATAAACGCAGAAAAATAGCTCTTTCCCACAAGATCATTGTGAAGATCAAATGAGTTAGTACTTGTAAATGCTTAGCATAATACTTGACACATAGTAGGTATTTTATAAATATCTATTCTTTTTTTTTCTCTTTCCTCCTCCCCTTCCTCTTATCACTGACCAAGCTAATGAGTTCATTGCCACCATTTTTGCTTGTCAACATGCCCAGGCACAATCCATCCATGTTCTCTGCCTTGGTTTTCTTTCAAACAGGAGTCTCTTGCACCTAATTCTGTGTCCTACATAACATCTCAGTTGAGTTTCAATTTGAATCAGAAGCATCATTCTAGCTGGGCAATTTGCCTCTACTTAGATACAAACATGCTTTGAGTATATCTCCCTGTGGAGGTCAAGTTCTGCTCAATAACCTGCACAAAAATTCCAGGAGATTTGCCCCTTAAAGGCAGGGAGCAGCACCTACATCTCACTCAGAAAGGTCCTTTCTTTCCAAATATTTACTCAAACAAAGTTCATACCTACATCCCAAATAATACACTTAGAGCCAGCTTCCTACTGGTTTTTTTCTAGCTACATTGGTTGATCAACTGTGTAATCCAGTTCCATTTCTGGTCTTCCATAGGGATAAATTCATTTTCTATGGACTCATAGAAGTTGGGACAACTTCAGTAGCACAAGGAAAATTAGGGATAATATATAATTCATTCTGGGATTATGACTGGGATTTCTTCTTCTACTTCTTCATTTTTAAAGGTAAATTTCACTGCATATTCTATTATGACCACTGTTATAGAGGTGACATGGTATACTCGAGTGGTAGGCTGGGAATCAAGAAGACCTTACAATTTTTATCCAGGTGACCCTGGACAAGCATTCCACCTCCCTATGCCTCAAGCAGTATCTTGGAAGTTATGTATTAAATCAAAGACTGTTGCAATCTGAAGTGGTAAAGGAAATTCCCACACTGGTAGTTATTTTTGCAGATTATAATCATCTCATTGATCCCATTTTAATTTTAATCATCCCATTGAGTTCACCTCATTTTTAGTATAAATGTTATTAACACAGCCAGTCAGAATATTCTAGGAGGCAGCATCAGGAATCCTCACAACATCAGGAATTTGGTTACTTGTTTAGAAACTTTTTTCATTAATAGAGATCAATAATTTACCTTGAAATTAATATGGTGCGATTGGAAATATAATGGACTTGAGAGTCTATGGGCTTATTTATTTCTTTTTTGTTTTGGGGGTTTTGTTTGTTTGGGGATTTTTTTAGACTTGTATTCAAATCTTGAGTCTGCCACTATGTGTGATCTTATGCAAGACACTTTACTCCCCTTGTCCTCAATTCCCTTATTTATTTTTTTTTTTTGCTGAGGCAATTGGAGTTAAGTGACTTTCCCAGGGTCACACAGCTAGGAAGTATTAAGTGTCTAAAGCCAGATTTGAACTCAAGTCCTCCTAACTTCAGGGCTGGTGCTCTCTCCACAATGCCTCCTAACTGCTCCTCAATTTCTTTATTAATATGTTGGATTTAGATGATTTCTAAGGTCTCTTTCTCCTCTAAGTCTATGATGTCTTGATCTTTAAGTTATGGTGAGTTTTTTTAAGGACACTGAGAAGTTAACCAATTTTCTTGGTGTCACACAGCTAATATATGTCAGGAAAAGGATTAGAATTCAGGTATTCTTAACAACAAAGCCAGTTCTCTATTCCTTATCCCTACTGTCTCTTGCTAGTTCTCTGCTATCCACCATCTGGAGTGAAATGGGAATAATAATGGATTCCTTTCAAAGTGCTGACCCTATCTCAGATGACCTCTGTCTGTATATTTTTGCTTTAAGGAGAAATCACATGAAAAAGAAAAAAAAGTACACCAGGAGAGTGTGAAAACAAGACTGAGAAAAGTTTGTGAGCACATTGAAGTCCAATCTTACTTTTATAGAATAACTGCTTTTTCAAGATGAATCATTAATGTGGTAGAGAAATTTCAGTTACAAGACTCAGAGAGTTCCAGTGCTTCCTGGGGAAGGTAAGAGATATCACTACTGAAGACAGAATTAGACAGCCATAGAATATTTAAAGCTATAAGAGACCAGGAAACACAGGAAAAAGATTTTCTCTATTTTTCCAAAGTTCTCAACTTTATTTCCATGACAATTTTCATCAATAACTCATTGTCTGCCAACTCTACAAACATACCTATATATGATATCAAACTATCTTTATGGGGTATATGACTATCACATCATAGGCTTCCTTAAGAAATAGCCATGTTGTAAGAGAAAACAAACCCACACACACACACACCAAAAAAAAAAAAACCCAAATAAGAAAGATAAAGAAAGTTTTAAAAATATGCTTTTATCTACATTCAGACTTTATTAGTTATTTCTCTAGAGGTGGATAGGATTTTTCATTCTAAGTTTTTCATAATTGTCTTGAAACATTGTATTGAGAATAGTTAAGTTAATCACAATTAATCATCATATAAGACTGTTGTTACTGTGCACAATGTTTTCTTAGATCTGCTCATTATACTTTGCATCAGTTCATGTAAGCCTTTTTAGATTTTTCTACAAGCATTTTGCTCAACATTTCTCATACAAGCATAATAGTATTCAATCGTAATTATCTAGCACAACTTGTTCAGACATTTCTCAATTAATGAGCATCTCCGCAATTTCCAATTCTTTACCAGCACAAAAAGAGGTACTATAAATATTTTTGTATAAATGTGTCCTTTTCACTGGAAAGACATGAACTGATGTTAAGTGAAGTGAATAGAACCAAGAGAACATTGTACATAGCAAGAACAAGATTATGTGATGATCAGCTTTGATGGATCTGGCTCCTTTTAACAATGAGGTGATTCAGGCCAATTTCAATAGACTTGTGATGGAGAGACCAATCTGCATCCAGAGAGAGGACTGTAGGAATTGATTGTAAATCACAACATAATATTTTCACCTTTTTGTTGTCATTTGCTTGCTTTCTGATTTTTCTTATGCAGCATGATAATTATGGAAATCTGTATAGAAGAATTGCATGTTTAACCTTTATTAGATCACTTGCTGTCTAGGGGAGGCAAGGAGGGAGAAAAATTCAGAACACAAGGTTTTGTACAGGTGAATGCTGAAAACAATTTTGCATGTATTTTGAAAAAATAAAAAGCCATTATTATAAAATGATAAATTTGTCCTTTTCCCTTTTATTTTTTTGGAACAAAGCCCTAATAATGATATTGATATCATTGTCAAATGATATCATGGTCAAAGAATTTTATAGTATTTTGGGCATAGTTTCAAATTGCTTTCTAGAATGGTTGGGTCAACTCTATCGACAATGCTTTAATGTCCCAATTTTTCTCCATCCCCTTCAAACTTTGTCATTTTCTTTTATTAAGTAATTTGGTAGATGTGATAGTACCTCAGAGTTATTTTACTTTGCATTTCCCTGATCAATAATTATTTAGAGAGTTTTTATGTTATTATGGATAGTTTGATTTTATTTTCTGAAAACTGCCCACTTATGTGCTTTGACCATTTATCAATTGGGGAATTATGGAATGATTCCTTTCCTTATATATTTGATTCAGTCACCTATATATTTGAGAAATGAGGCCTTTTTAAACTTGCTGTAAAAGCAATTTCCTCAGCTTTCTGCTTTCCTTCTAATCTTAACTCAATTGGTTTTGTTTTTGTAAACACATTTAAATGTAATATAATCAAAGCAATTTGTTTTATATTTCATAATATTTGCTATCTTTTGTTCAGTTAAGAATTCTCCCCTTACCCAGAAATCTGATAGATAAAATTTTCTATTCTCCCTTAATTTGCTTATGGTATGATCCTTTTATCTAAGTCATATACCCATTTTCATTTTATCTGGGAGTGCAGAGTAAGATGTGGTCTAACCTAGTTTCTGCCAAACTGCTTTCCAGTTTTCCCAACAATTTTTGTTGAATAGTAAGTTCTTGTCCCAAAAGCTTTTATCTTTGTGTTTATAAATCACTAGATTACTATGATCATTTACTACTATGTATTGTTAACTGTCTATTACACTGATCCACTACTCTATTTCTTAGTCAGTACCCAATTGTTTTGATGATTACAATTTTTAATACAGTTCAAATCGAGTACTGCTGGACCACTTTTCTTCACAATTTTTTCATTGATTCTTTCTATTCTTGATCTTTTGTTTTCAAGATAAATTTCGCTATTTTTCTAGCATTATAAAAATAATTTTATGTTGTTTGATTGGTATAGCACTAAAAAGCAAATTAATTTAGGTAGAATTGTCATTTTATTATACTGATTTGGCCCATCCATGAGCAATTAATATTTTTCCAATTGGTTTAAATCTGATTTTATTTGTGTAAAAAGTTTCGGAAATGTGTTCATATGGTGAATGGATTTGTCTTTGCAGGTGGACTCCCATGAATCTTGTTTTGTCTGCAGTTATTTTTTTTATTTTTCTTTTCAATAGTTTTTCTTTTTAAAAGAATGATTGTTGTGTTTTTCCAAAAAATTTTTCTACTTCATTCAAGATAATCACATAATATATTTGGTTTTATTATAGTTACTGTCAATTATGCTAATAGGTTTCCTGATTTTGAACCAGCCTTACATTCTGGTGTAACTCCCACTTGATCATAATGTATGATCTTTATGATATATTGCTGTAATCTAGTATCTTATTTTAAATCAATCTTAATTAGAGAAATTGGTCTATAGTTTTCTTTCTTTGTTTTTACTCTCTGTTTTGGAAATCAATACTATAGTGTACTGTGAAAAGAATTTGATAGAATTCATTTTTGGTGCATTTTCCCAATTAGTTTATATCTTATTGTAATTATTTGTTCTTTAAAAGTTTGTTAAAATTCATTTTTGAATCCATCTGGCCCTGGGTAATTTTTTTCTCAGGGAGTTCAATTTTGTCTTCTTCAATTTTTTTTTTTCTAAGATAGAGTCATTTAAGTATTCTATTTCCTTTTCTGATCAATTTACATTTCTGTAAATATTCATGTATTTCATTTAGATTGTTAGATGTATTGACACATAATTGTACAAAATAGGTCCTAATAATTGTGTTAATTTTTTCATCCATTAATAGTTAATTCTCCCTTTTCATTTTTTATACTGGTACTTTGGTTTCTTTCTTTTTTTGTTGTTTTTCAAATTAGCTAACACAGACAAAGGTCTGTTTTATTGAATTCTTTTTTTTAATATAAGACCAGCTCCTAGTTTTATTCACTAGTTCATTGGTTTCCTTGCATTTGATATTTATTGATGTCTCCTTTGATTTTCAAGATTTCCAATTTAGTATTTAAACAAAAATTTTTAGGTTGTTCTTTTTATAGTTTCTTTTTTTTTACTGTCAAGCCCAATTCATGGATATATTATTTTTTTCTATTTACTGATATAAGCTTTTGGAAATATAATCTTCTTCTAAAGACTGCTTTAATTGTATATCATAAATTTTAGTTTGTTTTCCCATTTTTGTCACTCTCTTTAAAGAAAGTATTGATTATTTCTATGATTTGTTCTTTGACAAACTTAGTTTTTAGAAGTAGATTATTTAATTTCTGATTAGTTGGTGTTTTTGTTTTTGGGTTTGTTTTTGTTTTTTTTTTTTGCTGAGACAATTGGGGTTTAGTGACTTGCCCAGGGTCACACAGCTAAAAAGTATTAAGTATCTGAGGCTAGATTTGAACCAGGTCTTTCTGACAAGTGCTAGGGCCCTATCTACTGAACCACCTAGCTGCCCCAATTTCTAATTAATTTTGTAATATATTTCCATTGTCCTTTATTGAATTTAATTTTGTCACATTATAATCTGAAAACAATGCATTTAATATTTCTTCTTTATTGCATTTGATTATAAGGTTTTTCTGCACTAAATACGTGGTCAATTTTGTGTAAATATAATGTATGGTTGAAAAAAAGGTACATTCTTTTCTATTCTCATTCAGTTTTGTTCAGAGGTTCATCATATCTAGTCTTTTTAAATTTCTATTCATTTCCTTAACTTCTATCTTGTTTTTTAAAGTTCATTTTAAACTTAAATATATTATGAGAAGGGAAAAAACATTTCTATGTATACCGCAGAATATAGAGGATTCAATAAAAGCATGAATTTCCATTTCAAACATTTTGCTATTTCTTCTTTGAAAAACTATGTAATATTTTACACATTGTGTGGTCAGTTACCCAGCTTTACTGTGCTTCCTTCTAAGTTTTCTTTTGTTTTTTTCTGTGTGCTTTTTTTTTTCTTCCTCCCTCCTAACTCAGTTGTAGAGAAGACTACAATTAAACATGAACACAAATGCATACCTATACATACATGTACATATATGTAAAAACATGGTTTATATACTTCTATTTATCAATTCTTTCTCTGAAGGTGGATAACATTTTCCTTCAAAGGTCCAAATCTTTCCATATTTTCCTAATATCAACCACCTCATTATTTCTTATAGCACAGTAGTATTCCATCACAATCATATATCACAACTTGTTTCACCATCCTTCAAGTAAAGGGCATCTATCATTATAACTAATCTGATAGGTATAAGATGATGTCTCAAAGTTGTTTTAATTTATATTTTTATCTTCAATGATTTAGTGCAATTTTATGTGATTACATATTATTTGTTTTTTAATCAAAAATTATCTGTTCATATTCTATAAATGAAAAATTCTTATATAATTTTTGTTCTATTCATCTAGCTCTAAGAGGGTAAGTTTCAGATCTTCTAGAAGTAGCATTTTACTCTTTTGTTCCATTTGTTGCATATGTATTTGACATTAATATTCTCCATTCTATGGTACCTTTTAGCAAAATGATTATCTCTTTCAGTTAGATCTATTTTTGCTTTTGCTCTATGTGAGATCATGATTGCTATGCATGCTTTTTTCTTCCTTTCTTCCTCCCTCCCTCCCTCCTTACCTCTTTCCCTCCCTTCCTTCCTTCTTTTCTTCCTTCCTTCCTTCCTTCCTTTCTTTCTTTCTTTCTTTTTTTCTTTCTTTCTGTTTGCTTCAGCTGAAATATAATGGATTCTTCCCTGGCCTCTTACATTTATTCTGTATATGTCTCTGTTCATATTGTTGGATTCTGGTTTTTAATTCATTCTGCTATCCACTTCTGTTTTATGAGTT
>JAJPUD010001943.1:0-39802 GCA_023553655.1 Myrmecobius fasciatus | reverse complement strand
TCTCTCTCTCTCTCTCTCTCTCTCTCTCTCTCTCTCTCTCTCTCTCTTTCTCTGTCTGTCTCTCTCGCTCCTTCCCTCCCTCCTTCCCTTCTCCCCCTTCCACCCCTCCTCAAAAATATGTTTTGCTCCCGATCACTGGCTTCCTTAATTCACCCTCCCTTCTATCAGCTTCACCATCTGTCATCCTCCCTCTTCTCTCATTCTCCTTCCCTTAAGGGCAAGATTTCTATACCCATTTGAGTGTGTATGTTATTCCCTCTTAGAATTCATGTGTTTCCTGCCAAACTCTCCTCTATATCAACTGTAAAGGCTCTCTTCAAAAGATAATTCTTTTCTCAGCGAATCTTTTTCTCACTCTTTAATTTTTTTTAAAATCATCCCATCATAGTCAGCTCACATTCATGCCCTTTGTCTATGTAAACTTTTAACTACCCTAATAATCATAAAGTTCTTAGGAGTTAGAAGTATCATCTTCACATATGGGAATGCAAACAGTTTAATCTTATTGAATCCCTTATTATTTCTCTTTCATATTTACATTTTTATGCTTCTCTTGAATCTTATATTTGAATTTGAAATTTTCTATTCAACTCTGGTTTTTTCATCAGGACTGTTTAAAAGTCTCTATTTCATTAAACATACATTTTCCCCTGGAATATTATGCTCATTTTTTGCTGGATTTGTTTTTTTTGTTTGTAATCCTAGGTCCTTTGGTTTCTAGAATATCACATTCCAAACCCTTTTAATGTAGAAGCCACTAAATCTTGTGTTATCCTGATTATGGTTTCACAATATTTGAATTGTTTCCTTTTAACTCCTTGTAATAGTTTCACCTTTACCCAGGAACTCTAGAATTTACCTATACCATTCTGAGGAGTTTTCTTTTTGGGATCTCTTCCAGGAGATAATTGGTAAATTCTTTCCACTTCTATTTTATCCTCTAGTTCTAAAATATCAGGGGCAGTTTCCTTGATAATTTCTTGATAAAATATGTCTAGGTTTATTTTTGGTTTGTGGTTTTCAGATAGTCTAATAATTCTTAAATTATTTCTCCTTGATCTATTTTCCAGATGAGTTGTTTCACCAAGGAACTATCTTGTATCTTCTATTTTATTCATTCTCTTGATTTTGATTGTTTCTTAATGTTTTGTGGAGTCCGTTAGCTTCTACTTGCTTAATTCTAATTTTTAAGGACTTCTTTTCTTCAGTGACTTTTTGTATCTCTTTTTCCATTTGATCAATTCTGCTTTTTTAAGGTGTCATTCTCTTAAATGAATTTTTGCATCTTTTCAACCAAGTTGTTAACTCTCATTATTTTCTTCTCTCACTATTATTTCTTTACCCTATTTTTCCTTTATATCTCTTATTTTATTTTTAAAACTTTTTAGCTCTTGTAAGGAATTCTTTTGGGGTTTGTAACTAATATAATATTTTTCTTTGCTGCTTTGCATGCAGCTCCTTTGACTTTATTATATTCTTGGTTTGCATTTTGATATTTCCTATCTCCATCCTAACTTTCTAAGGTCAGGTTCTTTTTTGTTGTGTACTCCCTCTTTCAGTCTGTTTCTTGACTTTTCACTTTATGGTAAAGTTGGACTCTGCTTCTGGGGTGGAAACTGTTCCAAGTTTCAGATTTTTCATGCTACTGTTTTTTTTAGGTACTTCCAAGTTGGTATGGTCTGAGAGGTGTAGTCACTGCTCTCCTGGCCTAGAATTTGGTCTATGAATGACCACAATCCCTTTTCTCTGTCCTGAATTTGTGACCAGGGTCCTTGATCTCCTGGGGCTACAAGAACTGGTGAGCCAGTGTTCTTTCTTGCCCAGGAAATGAAACCAGGAAGTATGTATGGGCAATCAACAGACTCCTGCAGCCAGTGCCAGCAAAGGATCCTCTGTATTCTCCTTCCAATCAGTTATCCAACCCCATTTTGATGTGTGGGCTGAGAGCTCCAGAAGCAGCTGCCCAGAAGCACATGACCCCAAGGCTTGCTAATGGTTTTCCAGGGTAGAACATGTACTGAACTGTGTTCCACTCTCACCCAAGTGAGACAGACCTTTCCTGCTGATCTTCTAAATTGTCTTGGACTGGAAAATTGTTTCACCCTTTGTTTCTGCCTCTCCAGGATTCACTTTGAGGCATTATTTTAAAGTTGTTTGGAAGAATCTGAGAGAGTTCAGATGAATCCCTCTCTTTACAACTTCATCATGGCTCTATTCTCCATGTCTCCATTTTTGAAAAATATTCCTGAATTCAAGTTCTTGCCAACATTTCCAAGCCTGACAATGTCCATTCCCAGAGAAGTAAGTCCTTCTATCTTCCTTTAATCTAAGCCTATTAGATTGCTTTTCCCCTTTGTCATTCACAACATCTCAATGTTCCTACTCTGCTTCTTACTAGAATATTCCAAAATACTCTCTCTAGAAAAGGCAATGCTTTGAGTCTTCCCTTGAAAAGCTATCATTGCATGTAAGGGTTATTGTTGAAGAATTGCCCACACATATGTTATGCAAATAAAATTAAAAAAATAAAATTTAAAAAAAAAAGAAAAGCTATCATTGCCTTGGAAAGCTGGTATATCTGTTCTACTAGCACATATTGAGCACTATTTTCTCACAATTATATGGTTTACTTTACCAACAACTACTCTAAGGAAAACAAAGTGCTCTTACATTGTGCCAGCTAAAGAAGAAATTTTGTATTTGTGAAGGCAAGATTGGAGAAAATTGAAGGAACTCACCTGGAATACCATGACTAGAAGGAAAAATATATATTAGGAAACAACAGGTTTTCTGAGTGTTAAATGACTAACTATGGAGGGAGAATTATGGATAAGATGGGGAAAGAACCATAGGATCATAGATTCCCTTTCACTATACAGGGTCATGGAGGTAAGGTTGTCCCAGGCCATACATGAAATAAGTAGCAGAACCAGAAATCTAATCTGGTTTCTAACTATGGAGGGACTAGAAAGTACTTTCTAGGGTGATACTGTGGGCAGCTTCCAGGTCTAGGCCTGGATTCAACATCTCCAAAACTTAATTCATCTTTCCCCCAAAGACCCCCATCTTTCTAATTTTCCTAATCCCTTGACAACTAATTGGCACAATGGACCAATTGCTGGGCCAAGAATAAGGAAGACCTGAGTTCACACACACACACACACACACACACACACACACACACACACACACCACCTGTTCAGTAAACTTCAGTGGCTCCCTATCACTCTAGAATTAATATAAAATTCTTTGGCTTATAAAGCGATTCATAACCTAGATACATCCCATATTTTTGTTCTTTTTCACATTTTAGTCTCATCCATATATTCTACACTTTGGTGACACTGGCCACTTTGAGGTTTCTGAAACAAAAAACTCCATTTCTCAACTCCAAGCATTTCCATTCATGTCTAGCATGTTCTCCTTACTCACCCCTGCCTCCTCGGCTCTCTGGTTTCTATCAAATCTCAGTTATAATTTCAACTTCTGCAAAAACTTTAACTGGTAGTTTTAATGCTAGTGCCTTCCCTCTGAGATTACCTTCAAATTAGTCCCTGTAACTTTAGTACATAACTGTTAGCATCATGTCTACCCTCATTAGACTGTAAGTTCCCTGAGGGTAGAACCTGTAAAAGCATTGTATCTGGACATGTTAAGCATTTAACATATACTTGATTTTCCTTGTTGACAAAGTTGCAATTGCCCCATCCTAATTTGATCTCATAAATCTACTATGATTCACTCTACTACCATATCATTCAGAAACAGAGTTCATATTCCATTTCCAAAACTAGAAAAGTACACAATATCACCTGTAAACATTACCACATTAGATGGTCCCAAGATTCACATTAAATAGTTCTCTAAGGAAACTTATATTGACTATTAAGTCCCATGCTCTTTGACTATGGAAAGTCATCAAGAAAAAATTTAAGGAATATAAATCATAGGATTTGTCGCATAAAAGAAACTTCAATGTTTGCTTAATTTGTTGAATTATTGATTTTGGAACTGGAAAGTAACTCAGAGGTCATTTAACCTCATTTCATAGATCATGAGAATGAAACCCTGTGACATTTGTTCAAGATCACAGGAATAGTAGTTAGTAAACCTGGCATTCAAACAAAGAACCCCTTATTATAGGTCATTCATTCTCTTTCAATGATTTCTTGCCAAAATAAAGATAAAAATCAAAATATCTCTACCCAAGAAACTATGTTGTTATAATGGATAGAGTGCTGGAACTGAAGTTAGGAAAACTCACCTTCCTGAATTCAAATTTAGCCTCAGACACTTACTACCTATGTGATCTTCAGGAAGTTGCCTAACCCTGTTTGCCTTAGTTCTTCAACTGTTAAATGAGCTGGAGAAAGAAATAGTAAACCACTCCAGTATCTTTACCAAGAAAACTTCAAATGGGGTCACAAAGAATCAGACGTGACTGAAACAATTCAACAGTAATAAATCTCTATCCAAGAACAATACTGGGTTTCTTAGTATGAGGGAAAAGAAGGAAATATGCTTACAAAATTCCAAATAGATATAAAGTTTTAAAGATCTGGTTAAGAACTGCTTCATATTGGAGTTTTGGACAAAACTCTTGGATCTAGAAATCAGGCTAGAAATTGTGTGTTTGCTGTAGAGATTTCCTGTGTTAGAGTGAAAACATCACTGGAAAGCTCTCTTTGGTCTCAAGACACTTTAGTAAGAGCTCTACTGAGATTGATGCAAAAGAAAAAGAAATGAATGTTTACAAGATTTCATTCCCTCACAAATATGTTGACTTGACTCAATTTCAGGTATGTCACAGACAAATTTAATTTAGAACTTAAAGTTATTTCTATGATTTAACTGTAAAAATTAAAATTCCCAGCATAAAATCCTACACAATCCCTCGAGACCTGGTCCCAGTGACATTGCCTCCATTAAGTCTTTCCTGATCTAACTCAACCAGTAAGAAATGATCTTTCTCCTTGGAACTCTCATATCACTGTGTACCTTTTATATGGTACTTATCACTTTCAACCTTGAATTGCCAAGTATACTAGGACTAGTATATTTTATGGCCTTTACAGTTAACTAAGCACTCTTCTCATTAGAATGGAAATATCAACTTTAGTTTACAATTAAAGAAATCTATCAATCAAAAGGCATCTTTTAAAACCATAGTAGGTATTTTAATATGTGATTTTGATTAAATATTCAACACTATTCTGAACACTAGTAATAAATAAATGAGTGGAACAATTCCTTCTTTCAAAAAGCAGCTTAACAAGGAAAAAAAAATCTATGCATATATACTTATTGGAGGTGATGTCACGGGAGGCAGGTATTAAGGGATTGGGTAAGACTGATTGATTCAACTCAACATGAAAGCATGAAAATCTATAAACATGCATATATATTTATTCTCTCTCTCTCTCTCTCTCTCTCTCTCTCTCTCTCTCTCTCTCTCTCTCCCTCTCTCCCTCTCTCTCTCCTCTCTTTTCTCTCTCTCCTCTCTCTTCTCTCTTTTTCCCTTCCTCCCTTTTTCTCTCCCTCCTCCCTCTCTTTCAATATAAATAAACATAAATGTCTGTAAATAGATATAAACATTTGTGTATGATAATAGTATACACACAATATATTTAGAATAAATATGAAATAGGTTTCCACTAACAGCTAGGGGGATTAGAAAAGACTTCATTTAGAACAAGGTTTCTTATACTTTTCCCACTTACAATCCCTTTTTGCCTGAGAAATCTTTATGGAACCCTGGATATATACATATAATATAATATATATATTACCAATTTTTACTGATAATAAATCATAATTTCACAGCCCCCACATTTATTTATGCTACCCCATATGGGGTCATGAACCACAGTATAAGAAGCTTTTATTTAGAAAATGGTCCTTGGGATGAGTTTTGAAGAAATCCAAGAATTCCAAGAAGTAGAGGGGGGAAAGGAACGAATTCCAGACAGGACAGTCAGGACAAAAGCATAGAGATGAGAAACTGAGTTTGCTATGTTCATAGAACAATGAGTACACCAGTCTGGATGAATGGAAGTATGCTTGAAACCAAGTAAAACGTTTGGAAATGTAGGAAGAGGGAAGGTTGTGAAGAAATTTGAATGCTGGACAGAGAAGTTGTTGTGTGATCCTAAAAATAGCAGCGGACTTAAGTTTATTAAGTGGAGCATAGAATTAGGGGTGAGAAAATGAAAATTGACATCTTCAGATTCAGGTTTTTGGAAGATCATTTTGGAGGACAGACAGGAAGATAAGAAGATAGAACCAGATAGAAAGATAAAAGGATAGATAGACAGATAGATACATAGATAGATACATAGATACATAGATAGATAGACGATAGATTTTTATTGAGCATTTGCCATGTGAAAAGCAATGTGCTACATACTGACAATAGAAATATAATAAAAAAGAATTAGACATGACTGAAACAATTCAACAATAATAATTCTCTACTCCCTATCAAGGAGTCAATATGTTAATATAAAAATACAACACTAAAAGAAATCTAAAAATTGAGTGAAATCTGGAGTCACAAAGCTGAGAAAAGAAAAGAGGATTGAGAATGGCTGGCCAGGACACTTTATTTTATGGAAGTTCCAGAGAAGAATTCACCAACTGGAAAATGAAGCTGCAGAAGTAGATGTCTCGTCTAGGGTGAGACATGAAATTAATAGAGAGAAGTCAAGACATTTTTCAAGGCAAAAATATCACAGGATTGGAGATAGAGAAGTTCAGAGTCAAGAACTGAGTAAAAGCAAGAGAAGAGAGATGATGGATTTGTATGGGAAGAGGTTTGAAATAGGAAGACTAAATAAGAGCCTTTGCAAAAGCCCAGTAAAGAGATGATGAAGGCCTGAAAGAATTGATAGATTTGTGGGTAGAATGAAAGGGCATATACAACTTTGTGGAAATAGAAGCAATATGGGCAGCTAGATGGCTCAGTGGATAGAGCACCAGCCCTAAAGTCAGGAGGACCTGAATTCAAATCTAGTCTCAGACACTTAATACTTATTAGTTGTGTGACCCTGGGCCAGTCACTTAATCCCAATTGCCTCAGCAAAAAAAAAAAAAAAAGGAAATAGAAGCAATAGTTGTCAATTGATTTGCTATGGTTAAATGAGAGTGAGCAGACCAAGATAACAAGATTGTGGAGTTGAGGGACTAAAAGGTAGCTGATGCCCTAGATGGTCACAAGGAAGTTCAAAAATGGGGTAATGTGGGGGGTTTTTGGTGGGGAAGGTTTGGATAAAATAATGAACTAAAGTTGAAAGAGATTAAGTGAGGTTAAGTTCAACCAACAAGTAAAGAGAACTTGGACTTAAATTCTTCTGACACTAAGCTCAATGTCCTTTGTGCTATTCAACACATTCTCTTTCTCCCATTACTTACCGTATGAGGGAGCATGGATTAGAGTGCTCAACCTAACATGAAAATTAAGTCCTAATTGTTGCTCTAAAGAATTGTGTGGCCATAAGGACTTCACATCTCTGGGCCTCAGTTGCCTCATTTGTGAAGTCAAATTGATAATATAGGTGCTACCTACCACAAAGACTTGCCATCAGTAAAATGCTTACAAAACTTAAAGTATAAAATGGAGATGGTTATTGTTATCACTTAACTTTTCTTAGTCTCAGTTTTCTTACCTGTAAAATGAGGATGTTGGAGTTGATGGCCTTTAAGGTTCCTTCCCTATCTAAGCCTATATCTTATTGTAACACAGGCTCCGAAGCTACTATCCCAAACTTCAATTTCTTCCCTCATAGTTCTAGGAATAATCCTAAGTATTAAGAACAGTTTTCCCTAAGACTATCACTAATCAGTCCCCACTAATGCACTTGCCCACTATTGATTATCAGTTTTAATTAATTAGCCACTCAGAATTAATTTGCTTTTTGAAACAGATATTTACTGAGAAGGTATAGTGACAACAATTGATACAAAAATATTCCCAAGAAACTGGGACACGCTCTTCCACAAGTAGCTACAGAGTCAAGGGGAAAGTGAGGTTGCATGTGCCAAAAGCATAACTCAAAACTCCACATTGCTGGAAGTCTTTTTTCCTCTTTCTTTTCTCCTCTTTCTAATTTCTCATGAAATTCCACTTGGGTATGGTGTAGCTTTCCAATTGCTCTATGTAAAGTACTAAAATTTCCTTTTGTCAGTGAATCTAGTTCATTTTTATTCCCCCTTGCAATTATTACCATCAACCACAAGTATGTAATGAACACTGCTAAGAACTTATGAGAAATTCAATATTTTCCAACCTTTCAAAGTTTACAAGTCATTGTCAAGTCAGGAAATTTTCCGCTTCTTGGAAGCTTAGTTACTGGAATTCCTAAATCTGAATAAGGTTTCTGGTTGTTTTTCCAAACCCCAGAGGATATAACCTATTCTTCCTATGAAGCATTTTATCAAATCTCTTCAATGGCTCTCTCCTTCCAAATTAATTAAAGACTTTTTGTACCTCATTTAATGCCTTTGATTAGTTAATTGATTCAATAGAAATATTTTCACCTGATAAAGGAATCAATGTATAGAGTATCTTATTAGTTGCTTTAATTGAGATGGGGAACTTCTGGGAATGGAGCCAAGTTGACAGAGTAAAATTAGGAAGATGCACAAACTCTCCAAGTTTCCCTTGAAAGCCACATAAAACCAAGCCTCTGAACAGAGTTTGATAAAATGAAATCATTCTCCAGCTCAAGGTAGACTGGGAAAACTTCAAGAAAACACAGTCTTACTGGGATGAAAAGGGTGTTTAGCCCAGGTCAGATAGACTCTGGGAAAGCTGATGAAAGAGACTTAATCACAGCAAATCAGCAGCTAATATTCTCAGTCCTGGCTCAGTAGAGGAACAAATCAATGGGGCAGTTTCCAGTTCCAGTTCAGAAGGCAAACTCTAGAAAAACAGTCTATTTCCTGAAAGGTTCAGACAAAATTACCCCCTACAATCACAAGGGACCCCTGTGTTCCAAGTCAAGACTCAAAGTGGCACAAGAAGTTTGGGACAGTGCCCCCTTTATCCCAGGAGAAGAGAAGATTTCTACCTTAAAAGTAAAAAAAAAAAAGGAAATACCAAAAGAAAAGGGAAAAAAATGAACAAGAAACAGAAAATAACCTTGACCATAGAAAGCTAATCTGCTAACAGGGCAGTCTAAAACACACACTTCTGTGGACAGAATGTCCACAGAAAAAAGTCTCAAAGAGTGAGATAAATTAGTCTCAAGCCCAAAGAGGCTTCTTGGAAATGTTCATAAAAGACTTCAAAAGGCAAATAAAATAGATAAAAGCAAAAATGAGAATACGCATGACAAATCAATAGTTTGGAAAAGGAAGGAAAAAAATGTGTGAAGAAAATTACTACTTAAACAGTAGAATAAACCAAATGGAAAAAGAGATACACAAGAGAACTGGATAAAATCACACATTAAAAACTTGAACAGGTCAAATGTAAGGTAATGACTCTATGAGACAGCAAGAATCAGTCAAACAAACTAAAAAGAATAAAAAATGGAAGAAAATGGCAAAAAAATGGCAAAATAACCAACCTGGAAAATAGATACAGAATATGCAATTTAAAAATGATTGCTCTACCTAAAGACCATGACCAAAAAAAGAACTTGGATAGCATTCTTCAAGAAATCATTAAGGAAAACTATCCTGATTCTAGAAACAGAGGAAATACTCATTGAAAGAAATGATCAATCACCTTCAGAAAGAGATCCCACAAAGAAAACCCCAAGGAACATTGTTGAAAAACTCCAGACCTACAACCTCAAGGAAAAAAATACTACAAGCTTCCAGACAAAAACAATTTAAATATGAAGAAGCAACATTCAGGATTATCCAGGATCTGGCAGCTTCTACAATAAAGGATCTGAGGGCCTGAAATACCATATTCCGGAAGGTAGAGGGTCTAAAGTTGCAACCAAAAAAATAATCAAGAAAAGGTAGAAAGTGAGAACAAAACCATATATTGGGAAAAAAATAGGATGGAGGGAAATCAGAGCTGGTTATCATAACTGTGAATGTAGATGTGATGAATTCTCTCATAAAATGGAAGCAAATAGCACAGTGGATTAAAAAAAAAGAGAATCCTACTATATGTTCTTTACAAGAAATGCATTTGACATAAAGAGACACATACAGAGTAAAGGTAAAAGGTGGAACAAAATTTATTATATTTCAGCTGAAGTAAAAAAAACAGAGGTAGCAAATCTGATAAAGCAAAAGTAAAAATAGACCTTATTAAAAAGAGAGGAAGAAGGAAAGTACATTTTTGATAAAAAGGGTACCCTAAACATGAAGTGTTGATGATACTAAATGTTTATGCATCAAGTGATAGAGCAGCCAAATTCCTAGAGAAAGTTTTAAGCCAGTCACAGAAAGTAATAAACAGCAAGACTATTCTAGTGGGGTATCTCAACGTTTCCCTCTCAGAATCAGACAAATCTAACCACAAAATAAACAATAAACTAAAGAGGTTAGTAGAATCCTGAAAACCTACTTATGATAGACCTCAGGAGGAAATTGAATAGGACCAGAAAGGAATATATCTTTTTCTTGGAAGTACAAGGCACATACACAAAAACTGATGATGTTTTAGGGCATAAGAACCTTACAATCAAATGCAAAAAGGCAGAAATAGTCAATGCTTCCTTTTTAGACTAAAATGAAATAAAAATTATATTCAATAAAGGATCAGGGAAAAATAGACTAAAAACTAATTGGAAAATAAATAATCTAATTCTTAAAAATGAGGGGGTCAAATAACAAATCACAGAAACAATTCATAATTTCACCCAAGAGAAGGACAATCAGGCAATATACCAAAACCTATGGGATGAAGCCAAAACAGTTCTTGGGGGAAATTTTATATCTCTAAATAATTCCATAAATAAAATGGAGAAAAGGAGATCAATGAATTGAGCATGCTACTAAAAAAGCTAAAAAAAAAGACAAATTAACCCCCCGATAAATACCAAATTAGAAATTCTGAAACTTAGAGATTAATAAAACTGAAACTATTGATTCAAAATTATTGAACTAATAAACAAAGATAAGAGTTGGTTTTATGAAAAAACCCAACAAAATAGATAAAACATTGGTTAATTTGCATAGAAAAAAGAAAGAGGGGCAGCTAGGTAGTGCAGTGGATAGAGCACCCGTCCTGAAGTCAGAAGAACCTGAGTTCAAATCTGACCTCAGACACTTAATATTTCCTATTGTGTGACCCTGGGCAAGTCACTTAACCCCAATTGCCTCAGCAAAAAAAAAAAAAAGAAAGAAAAAATCAAGTCACAGGCATCAAAAATAGAAAGAGTGAACTTAACACCAATGACAAAGAAATTAAAGCAATTAGGAGCTATTTTGCCCAATTCTATGGCAGCAAGTCTGACAGTCTAACCAAAATGGATGAATATTTACAAAAACATAAATTGCCCAGATTAACAGAAGAGAAAAGAAATTACTTAAATAGTCACATTTTAGAAAAAGAAATCAAATAAGTCATTAATGAACTCCCTGAGAAAAAATCTCCAGGGCCAGATGTATTCACAAATGAATTCTACCAAACATTTAAGAGCAATTAATTCCAATACTATGTAAACTATTTGGAAAAATTGGTAAAGAAGGAGTATTGCCAAATTCTTTCTATGACACAAATATGATACTGATACCTAAACCAGGAAGAGCCAAAACAGAGAAAGAAAATTACAGACCAAACTCCCTAATAAATATAGATGCAAACAATTTAAATAAAATTTTAGCAAAGAGATTATAACAATTCATCAGTAGGACAATACCAAGAGGGATTTATACTAGAAATGCATAGCAGGTTCAATATCAGGAAAACTATTATCATAATCTACCATATCAATAACAAAATCAACAGAAATCATACAGATAATCTCAATAAATGCAAAAAAAGCTTTTGACAAAATACAACACCCATTCCTATTAAAAACACTAAAGAGCATAGGGATCAGGCGAGCTTTCCTTAAAATAATAACCAGTATCTAAAACCTACAGCAAGCATTATTTGTAATGTAGCAAAGCTGGATGCTTTCCCAGTAAGAACAAGGGTGAAACAAGGATGCCTGTTATCATCACTATTATTCAATATAGTACTAGAAATGTTGGCTTTAGCAAGAAGAAAAGAAAAAGAAATCAAAGGAATTAGAATAGGCAATGAGAAAATAAAACTATCGTTCTATGTAGATGATATTATGATATACTTAAGAGAATCCTAGAAAATCATCCAAAAACCTACTGGAAACAATCCATAGCTTTAGCAAAGTTGCAGGATATAAAATAAAGCCACACAAATCATCAGCATTTTTATATATTACTTATAAAGCCCATCAGCAAGATCTAGAAAGAGAAATTTCATTTAAAATTACCATAGACAAAATAAAATCCTTGGGGGGGGGGTTCTCTCCACCAAAATAAACCCAAGAACCATATGAACACAATTACAATACACTTCTCATACAAATAAAGTCAGATCTAAACAACTGGGAAAATATCAGTTGCTCATGGGTAGGATAAGCTAATATAATAAAAATGACAATTCTGCCTAAATTGATCAACTTTTTCAATGCCATACCAATCAAACTGTCAAAAAATTATTTTACAGAATTAGAAAAAACAATAACAAAATTCACCTGGAAGAACAAAAGATCAAGAATATCAAGGGAATTAATTAAAAAATACAAGGAATGGTGGCTGAGCAGCACCAAACATAAAACTATATTATAAAACAACCCATCCTCAAAACCATTTGGTCCTGGCTAAGAAATAGAATGCTGGATCAGTAAAATAGATTAGATAGACATGAGATAATAATCAAGATATATAATAATCTAGTATTTGATAACCCCCCAAACTCCAGCTTCTAGAATAAGAACTCTTTATTTGACAAAAATTTCTGGGAAAACTAGAAAATAATGTCATAAACTTGGCATAGACCTACATCTCATACCCCATACCAAAATAAGGTCAAAATAGGTAGATGATTTGGGCATAATGGATGATATCATAAACAAATTAGGAGAATAAGGGATAATTTACCTATCAGATATTTGGAGAAGGGTGGGATTTATGTCCAAGAAGTACTAGAGAACATTATGAAAGGCAAAATGGACAACTATGATTACATTGAATTAAAAAGTTTTTGCAGAAGCAGAACCAACAGAAACAAGATTTAAAAGGCAGTACAAAGATGGGAAAAAAATCTTTATAGCCAGTGGTTCTGAAAAAAAGTCTCATTTCTGAAATATATAAAGAACTGTGTCAAATTTATAAGGATACAAGTCATTCCCCAATTGATAAATGGTCAAAGTATATGAACAGATAATTTTCAGATGATGAAATTAAAGCCATCTATGCTATATGAAAAAATGCTCTAAATAACTATTGATTAGATAAATGCAAATTAAAACAACTCTGAGGTATGACTTTACACCTCTCAGATTGGCTAAGATGATAAGAAAAGATAATGATAAATGTTGGAGGGAATGGGGGGAAACTGGGACACTAATGCATTGTTGATAGAATTGTGAAATGATTCAACCATTCTGGAAAGCAATTTGGAATTATGGCCAAAGGGCTATAAAACTGTGAATACCCTTGGACCCAGCAGTGCCATTACTGAATCTGTATCCCAAGGAAATTTTAAAGGAGGGAAAAGGATCCACATGCGTAAAAATGTTTGTAGCAGCTTTTTTGTGGTAGTAAAGAATTGGAAAATGAGATGCCCATCAAATGGGGAATGACTGAACAACTTTTGGTATATGAAGATAATGGAATATTATTGTTCTATAAAAATGATGAACAAGCTGATTTTAGAGAGGCCTAGAAAGAGTTATATGAACTGATTCTGAACAAAACAACAACCAGAAATACATTGTACACAATAACAGAAAGAATGTTCAATGATCAACTATGAAAGACTTGGTTCTTCTCAGTGGTTCAGAGATCCCAAGCAAATCCAATAGACTTTGAACAGAAAAAGACTACATCCAGAAAAAGAGGTAAGGAGACTGAATGTAAATCAACATGTGCTATGTTCACTTCTTTTTTCTGTTTTTTCATCTCTCCCGTAGTTTTTCCCTTTTGTTCTGATTTTTCTCTCCCTGCATGATTCATAAAGTAATGTGTATTAAAAATAAATAAATTTACTATTAAAAAATTGAGTGTTCATTGATTGATTCAATTGACTGTACCATTTCACTCTGATCCTACTAGATCATAAACACCTTGAAGGAAGAGAACATCTTTTATCTTTGTAGCAGAAGACTTTGAAAAAGTTGACATTCGATAAATATTAATTGAATAAATGAATGAACAAACAGATTATCATCTTCTTCTGGTAAATGAACCATATGAGAAAATTATTTTCCCCATCCCAAGGCTATGTGGTGTTTTAATGTAGAAGAAATTTTCTTCCCCATCAGAGACAACTGGTGGCACAATAGATCAAGAGCTAGACCTGAAGCCAGGAAAACCTGAACCCAAATCTAACCTCAATCACTTACTACTGTATCACTCTGAGCAAGTCACTTAATCTCTGTTTACCTACTTTTCCTTACCTTTAAAATGGGGGTAATAATTATACCTTTCTCCTAGGATTGTTGTGAGAATCAAATGAGCTAAGATTTGTAAAAAAGTGTTTAGCCCAATATATAGCATAGAGCAGGTATTTTTAAAAAATGATTATTTGTTTCTTTTCTCCCTCCCTTTCTTCTTTATTCCAACTAAGACTATATTTTACAATCCCTCTTTAACAAACTTATTTTTTTAAGTACCAGGGAACCAATCCTATTAGTGATCTCACTGATTTAAACTCTAAGTGTACCTCCTATTCTGGATTTCAAGACATTATTTGAGGGTAAATTTAAGGTATTAATAAATATTCCCCAATGCAATATGGATTTTTGTGCCTTCTGGTAAAAGGTCATTTCATTACAAATGGTCTTCCATGAGTGAGTCACCCCACAGATCATGTCTGCATCTAATTGACAAGGAAAGGAAAATAGCCTATACAATATCTTCCATATATGTCACGTGTGTGTGTGTATGTGTGTGAATTTGTGTTATCTTCCTCATTAGAATATCAGTTGCCAACCTAGTTAGGAAATTGGAGAACTTTGGAAGGATTTCAATAAAATAAACATTTATCGTATGTCTACGTCAAGCATTGCGCTTGGAGCTGGTCATGCAAAGGCAAAAACAGGGCAGTCCTTGCCTTCTGGGAGCTTATATTCTCCTCGGTGGGAGAAAAGTGTGTTCAAAATATAAGCAAAGTAAATAAAAAAAATAATTTCAGAGTGTAAAACAGGAAGCACTAACCAGTGGGCAGCAGTTTCTATTTGTGAGCATGAAGCTTTTGATTGGGGACACTTACTGAACCAGGGTCACTGAAACACTGTACATGATTCAAATTTTAGTGCCAGAAGGCTAAGCCCATGGCTTGTCACCACAACTGGTCATTCTTGCTTTAGCTATTCCCAGGGTCCCTTTCCTTTCTTTTTTAGTCAACCATTCACAGCTGCAGGTCCAGGACCAGAGTATAACCCACACTGATGTCCCTCCTTTCCTTTCCTGTCCTCCCCTCCAGAAAGGATGCAATTAAAGGCTCTAACTTGTCAGCAGACAAAGAGAAGGGGAGACCAGGTAGCTTGAATCCAGATGAAAAATTGATTGCTGGAACATCTCAAGCTTTAGCCCATTAGGTTAAGTTTAACCCCTGAAAAGCAGGCCATTTGGCAAGAATGGCAAGAAAGGAAGAGCTTCCCAGGTGAAAGGCAGAGAGAATGTGGTAAGAGGAACCATGGGGGCTGCAGATGGCGTTTCATTAATAGGTATCACACCCCATAATGGGAACGTTTTTGTACAAATGCATTCTCTGGACTCTGGCCAAGATCAGGGTACCCCCAGTGAATCACAACACACAGCTAATGAGTTCTTTTTGGTGAATCTGGCACTAGAGGCTAATGGAACCGATTTGTCCCCAAAATGTTAAATCATTTAGCAGCTTCTTTAGAGGCGTGAAGTGCATCTAGAACTTCTTGGGGCTGTTGATGAAAATTAGAGACTACTCCAAAGACTTCAGGCCTTGTTAACGAAGCCTGAGGCTGGTCCTGGAGAGGGTTTGGACACCTGAGAACTTCCAGAAGGAAACAGATCCATCTGGTTACCTGTTTAATGAGAGAGCAGGAAAGGACAGTCATTGTCATGAGTTCCAGGAGGGAAAAATCATTAGCCCTTTCACACTTGTTCTTCCACCTCCTCTTTATTCCAATCACTACCCCTCTGACTTCTCTGCCCAAAATACTCACTTCTTGGCCTCTGGCTCTCGCTCCTACTCTTGCTCTCCCTCTCTTTCTCTCTCTGTCTCTCTCTCTCTCTGTCTCTCTCTCCCCCTCTCTTCTTCCTTCCCTCCCTCCCTCCCTTCCTCTTCCCCCTCTCTCCCTTGCTCTCTCTTTATCTGTCTCTTTCTCTCTTGCTCTCTGTCTCTCTTCTCTCTCTGTCTCTATTTCTCCCTCTCCCCCTCCCTTTTTTCCTCCCTCCCTCCCTCTCTCCCTCTCTCTCTCTTCTCTCTCTCTTCTCTCCTCCTCTCTCTCTCTCATTCTCTCTTTCTTGCTCTCTCTTTCTCCTCCATCCCTCCCTCCCTCCCTCCCTTTTGCTCTCCCTCATCTCTCTCTCCCTCTCCCTCTCCTTTCCCTTTTCCTTTCCCTCTCTCTCCTTCTCCCTGTCTCTCTTTGTCCTTCCCCCTCTCTTTCTCTCTCTCTGTCTCTCTTGCTCTCTCTTTCTATTTGTCTCTCTCTCTCTTGCTCTGTTTCTGTGTGTGTGTGTGTTTTTCTCTCTTCCTCCAAACAACTAGTACTGTTAAGCATATAATGTACACTTAATAAATGCTTTTTCATTCATCCATTCATTGTCTCAATGACCCAACAACTGTCCCAAGCTCAAAATTTGAAGGATGTTTTTGATATCTTTACCCAGGTGCCTTCACTGAGTTTTGTACCTTCTTTCTTTGAAATTCTCCAAGCCACTGTATATTCTCCTATATCCTGACAGCCCCTCTCATAATCCGGATGCCCATTACTTCACATCTGAATCACTGACACCTAATTGGTATCTGTTATATTAGTTTCTGCCGTTTCCATCTGTTCTTCAGGCTGCTGAGATTTACTTCAGCATTTGAAAGATTTGTGAATTATGATTACCAACTATAATTATGATAACAATCCATCCACCCTTTAGTGAGCAGTTTCCCCAGATTTTCATAGTCAAAATGTGCATCACTTGGTCCCCAGTTCTCTGGTGATGATCCTTTACAAACTTAACCCATTCCTCTGTTTGGGTTGTTAGATTTTTTTTCTTTTTTTAGGGATACACAGAAAGATCTCCTGTGCCAATCTCAGTTCCATTCTGGGAATTGGCATTGATATTGAGCCCATTCAAGAAGAGACAACTACTCCATCAGCTCCCAGTTTGTAGTGATTATACCAGCGGTGATTAAACTTTCAGTGGTATAAACACCTTCTCTGGACATATGCTAATGTCTTCCTAAAACCTTGGAATTTTAGGGCAACTCAGGATTGGCTCTGATCCTTCATCCTAGGAAATGGAACAATTCATCACAAAAGAGCTGGGAACTGACCAGGAACCATACACTTTCACATTTTCTGATAATAATTTCTGATAATGTCTTGTGTCATGCAATGATTGTTTCTTGTGTGGTACTTTTATCACAAGTATATATATATATATACACATACACACATACATATGTACATATATGCCCACACATATATATGTACATGTACATATATGCATGCATATATGTACGTGTATATTATCAGAGTTTTGAAGATAGAAGCAATGCCCTATATTTCACTGTGCATGGTACCTAGCACAATAATGAACACAGAGTAAGGTACTCTATAACTAAATATACAAAAGAGTTTTAGTAAGGAGCATTTCTGAGGCATTTAAACAAGATTTTTTGGTACATACATAGCCTGGTTTTCTGTTTCCAAAATGTATAAAATGGCCCTTATAGGAAAGCATTCTTGGAATTGAAAATCTGCTCAAAACCTCAATAATTGAAACAAAGTGAATTGCCAAACTGATAAATAATGGGTTTCTAGACACTCTCCTATACACTTTTGTAGACACCAATCAGCCATGCCCCCATAGTCCTGACAAAATTGTCCCATGTCATTACAAACAAATCTACTTTCTATGAATGGGTGGGGCCCAGGGTTAATCCAGAAAATTGGATTTTCTGAGGGAAAGGAAATTACCAATTTACCCTCAGAATTTTCTTGAAGGGATATTCTATTTTATTCGCATAGTGATGAGAGATGAAACATAAGGATTCTCCATTTTACTTTAGTTAAGGAATTAGGGCATGCAAAAACTCAATTTAAATTACATAAAAGCCTCATAAGCGTCATTCAAATCTTCTTTATCAGCAAGTCATTTTGATTTTGCAACATTGGCATTTTCATTAAAGCTGTATTATGTAAAAATAGGATTTTTAGCAGAGTGATACTTCCAAAGTCGCAGAATAACAGAATCAGCTCAAACTAGAAGGACTCCATAAAACCATGTGCCCCTGATCTGGTTAACCCCAAATTCACAAACAACTCCCTCCCCCAAAAAAGTTCATGGGTGTCAAGAAACCTGTGAACATGGAGAAAATTTTTACATCTTTATTTCACTGTATTTCCTTTGTAATCATATGTAATGTTTGTTATACCTTCAAAAACATTATTCTGAAAAGGGTCCATTGGCTTTATGAGGATGTCAAAGGGATCCATGACATACTAAAAAGATTGAGAACCCATATTCTTGTCCCACTTCTTTATTTTAGAAATGAGAAAACCAAGTCTCAAGGGAATTAAGTGATTTGCCCAAGAGGGCCAAAAAAGGAAATAGCAAGGTCAGTACTTGAACCCCAGCTTCTGACTCCAAAGTCCAATAACAAAATTACACATAGGGCTTTCTTCCCATTTTATCATTTCTTTCTTTTAATTTGGCATTTGCTTAAAATTCTTCTCTAATTGACCAAAAAACTGATTAGAGATTCTGAAATTACTGCTAAATCTTATCTTATCTGTTAAAATGTAATCAATCTCATTTTTCTCATGTTATTCATATCTAATGCCTTCCAATTCTCTTCACATTCATATCCTACCATCAATCTTTTAAAGTGGGTCTGTCTGATTTTCTGGGGGCCTTCCTTGAGTTCTCTTGACATTGCATGGGTATCAAGGGAGCACTTGACCGTCCTTAAATTATCCCCTCACTCTCCTTACATGATGGATCATATAATCTCTGTTTTGCTGTTGACTCTTTATGACCCCATTTGGGCTTTTCTTGGCAAAGATATTGGAATGGAAGGCCATTTCCTTCTCCGGTCATTTTTTTACAGATGAAGAAACTGGGGCAAACAAAGTTAAATCACTTGCCCAGAGTCACACAGCTTACTTAATAAGTGTCTGAGGCCAGATTCAGGTCTTCCTGACTCCAGGCCAGGTATTCTACCATACCACCTAGCTGCATTATCTACAGTGTAATGTTGTAGTCTTTTCACTTCTACCATGTGTCTTTCCATTATCCTTTGGCAACGATCTCCAACTTGAATTCTTTGAAGTTCAATGCTCTATGACTCACAGACAACAAAGTTTCACTGGAATAATATAAATGCCTAAAAAGATGATATTTTGTTTAAGAGAGTTTAGAGTCACTAAAATTTCTCTTTGTAGTTAAAAAATGGAAATGCTTATTACCCTCTGTCTCATTCATACCATTCAGCTATTGTCACTGCCACAGGGCTCAAGGTCACTTGATATGTTAAACACTTTCCTGAGTTATGACCTGATGGCACCAAGGGATTTAGCTAGGTAAGTCTTCAAATGTTTCAAATGGGATAGTTCTGATATACTATTCATATATTCCTCTCCCTTTTAAAATGCTTAGCTTTTTTCAAAGCTCAGCTCATACATCATGAGACCATTTTGTCTTCCCCAGAAGCTAGTATCTTCTCTTCTGTGTGTACCAAAACAGATTTGTCTTGTATTTACTTTGCATATATTTTGCATTTACTTATTTCTGTACATGTTGTTTTCCCAAATAAAGTAGAATCTCCTTGAGGACAGCAACTGTTTCATTTTTCCCCCCAGTGCCTTGCCAGTATTGACTGCTTACTAAATATTTGTTGATTCATTGGTTGATTGATTGCATTTATTATTTGGCCTCTATTTAAAATCTGCGAATCATTCTTTGCTGATATTGCCTTCAAGAATCTTGGGTTTTCTTCATAGCACAAAGAGGCTCAAAGACTTATTAGAAAGAGGAAATGGGTTCAAAATAAAACCTGAAGGAAACCTCTTGAGTCATGGACAGCCATGAGTGGGTCATGTCAGGATATATAACAAAGCATCAATTTGTTGCCCCGTATGATACAATATAAACTACATGACGCATTAGTGTCACTCTGGGATTTATGTGTTTTGTTGTTTTGTTTTGTTTTGTTTTTCCGAAAAAGAACAGCAAATAGATTTGAGCTTGGGGATTGGGCCTTTTTATTTCTTTAATCATATATAGATGCTGCCAATTCCAATACCAGTTTCCTAACCTAAATTTTAAGCTGACTGAAGTGGACAAATGTGGGGAAAAGCGTGGGCTTCCCATTAGTGAAAGTTAACTCAGCCAGCCTCCTCAACAAAAAGTAGGATTGCTTCCCTTCACGCTTTCCTTCTTCCATTTCTTCTAAGCCTCCTTTCTCTCTCTCTCTTTTTTTTGCTTGATATCAAATCGATTGTCTCATTTCAACATTACAAAACTTAAAACAATCCCTGCAAATAAGAGGCCTGGAATTTTTACTTACTCATGTTTAATTATTGATGCAGCCTTCTCTAAACAGATTTGGCTTTTTCTGAAATGGGTTTTGAGCACTGTGTTCCTGTTCTCCATGTTTCCCTATTCTATTTGTTCTTTGCCTCCCTGATCCTTTTCGATTTTCTGCAGGTTAGTGAGTACTGCATTGTCTGCTTTTGAAATCTGTCTTTAGGCAGGCTTTTGTTTGACAAGGAATGCCAGGGCTGAACTGACAAAGTCTGTTTGAAAATCTTTTTTCCAGGTATGCGAGATCAGTGAGTCTGTTCAATGTACTCTGTGATTAGGATTTTTCCCTCAGATATTTATATCAACATTTCAGTTGCCATGAAAGATGTTTTCAGAGCATCCCTGTCAGGGAGAAACTTCCATAAGTCAGGGAAGCTATCATTTAGATATTCAAATGTAGGAGCACATAAATAGTAAAGAAATAATATTTCCCCTGCTATATCCCTTTAAAGAAAAAAAATAAAGTCTCACAAGGTCCCGGGCACTGTCTTTTTGATGTCTAATCAAAATGTCAATTAGGATTGTCAATTTAGGATTGATGCCTTTCAGATGTTGCTATCAAATTTAGGTTTGAATTTTGGAGGGATTGGGGGAATAGATTTTTTATTACTGGGAGCCATTTATGAAGTTTAAATATTATATTCAGACTCACATTATCATTTTCTTAAAGGATAGGAAAAATGGAACAGTTTCTATATTCTAGTAGGTACTTAATAACTGTGGATTGATTGATTATAATGGAATCTATCTCACAAATGAGCATTTGACCCTAGTAAACCAATTGATTTCCAAATACAATATCTTATTTCCCCATTAAGAATAGAAGGCTATGACTTAGGATCAAAAGAGTTGGATTTAGAATGCAAAGACTGGTTTCTAACTCTGGATCTGTGACTTACTACTACCTGTGTGAACTTGAGCAAAACATTTTTCCTCCCTGAGTCTTAGTTCTTTCATCTATAGAAAAGAAGTTTAAACCAGATGACATCTGATGCCCTTTTTAATTCTAAATCAATGATCCTATGATCCAAAGGCAAGGAAGAAGAGCATATAAGGAAGTAGATGGTAGTCAATGGTGTTAAAGGTTACAAAAAGGTCAAGTAGGACTGCAAAAAGTCATTTGGAGAGAATAGAAAATAGAATGTTATGATTTTGAAGAAAGTAGATTCAGTAGTGTAATGGGGTCAAAAACTGGGTTATCAGATTTGGAAGAAGTGAATGAGAGCTGATTATGTGGAAGAAATGTTTTTTCTGAACAATAGAACAAGGATGAAATGTGTAGAACTTGAAGTCAAGAGAAATCTAAGCTCCATCACTTGGTCAAATGGAAACTTGTCTATCTGAGCCTGAGTTTCCCCATCTGCAAAATAGAGATGATAACATTTGTGCTTCAGAGGGCATTTGTTAAAACCAATTTGCATAATGTATACTGTTTCTAACTTCACAGCACCCATGACTATTCCCATCCCTCCAGGTATACAGCCATAACCATAGTTCATGCTCTCACATCTCTTGCTGAAATCTTTGAAATAGTCTTCTAACTGGTCTCCTTGTTTCAAGTCTCTTTCCTCTTCATTCTATCCTCCTCTGATCTGCAGAGGTAATTTTTCTAAAGTACTGGCCTGACTGTGTCACAGATCCCCTTCTCAATGAGCTTTAGTGGTTCCCTATTGCCTCCAGCACCAATTATAAACTTCTGGGATGGGCATTTAAAGCTTATCGCAGACTGTCACTTTTCTGTCTTTTCAGTCTTATATCTCAAGTCTCTTCCATGCACTGTACTAATCAGCCTACTTATGGTTCCTCAAATCCCAGAGTCTGCCTCCTTTTTGTGCCTTTTGCATTGATTCTCTCCTGCCTGAAATCCTCTCCCCACTACTTCCCAAGTTTTCTTCAAACTTCAGATGAATGCCCACCTTCTGCAAGAAGGCTTTTCCATTCCCCCTATATATTAAAGACTTCCCCTTTCATATTACCTTCCATCTACTTTATATATAGATCTTGTATGGACCTATGTATTTACATGTTGTCTCCCCCATTAGAATGTAGTCCTTGCAATTCCAATAAACTTGTAATGGATAGAGCCATACACTTCTGGAGAGAGAATTATGGATACTGAATGTGGATCAAAGCATTGTATTTTCACCTAAATTTTTTGTCATTTGTTTGCTTTTTTATTTTTCTTTCTTTGGTTTTTTCCCTTTTGATCAGATTTTTCTTGTGCAGCATGACAACTATGGAAATACGTTTAGAATAATCACACATCTGTTCATATATCCTTTGACCCAGCAGTGCCATTATAGGGTCTGTATTCCAAGGAAATCATAAAGAAGGAAAAAAAGAACCCACATGTGCAAAAATGTTTGTAGCAGCTATTTTTGTGGTAGAAAAGAATTGGGAAGGGGCAGCTAGGTGGCACAGTGAATAGAGCACCAGCCCTGAAGTCAGGGGAACCTGAGTTCAAATCTGATCTCAGACACGTAACAGCTGTGTGACCCTGGGCAAGTCACTTAACCCCAATTGCCTCAGCAAAAAAAAAAGAAAGAAAAGAAAAAGAAAAGAATTGGGAAAGGAGTGAATACCCATCAGTTGGGGACTGGCTGAACAAATTGTGATACATAAAAGTTATGGAACATTATTGTTCTGTAAAAAAATGATGAACAAGCTGATTATAGAAAAGCTTAGAAAGATTTACATGAACTGATGTTGAGTGAAACAAGCAGAACCAGAAATACATTGTACACAATAACAGCAAGATTGTGCAATGATCAACTATGAAAGGCTTGGTTTTCCTCTCAGTTGTTCATTGATCCAAAGCAATCCCAAGAGACTTTGGACAGAAAATGATATCTGTGTTCAGGAGACTTAATGAAAATCATCACATACTATCTTCACTTCTTTTTTCTGTTTTTTTTTAATCTCCCCCATGTTTTCTCCTTTTGCTCAGATATTTCTCTCCCAACATGATTGATAAAGCAATGTGTATTAAAAATAAATTTACTACAAAAAAGTCTACATAGAATAACCACACATGTTTAACCTGTATCAGATTGCTTGTTGTCTAGTAAGGGAGTGCGAAGGAAAGGATAAAAATTTGGAACACAAGGTTTTTCAGGGGTAAATGTTGAAAACTATCTTTGCATGTATTTGGAAAAACAAAATACTATTTAATTTTTTTAAAAAAAAAAAGAATGTGGTCCTTGAAGACAGGGACTGTTTTTGCCTGACTTTATTTTTTCATCCCCAATGCTGAGCATTGTGCTTGCCAGATAGAAAGACCTTAATAAACAAATGTTTGTTGCCTGGCTGCCTTCAAATAACTGAATGGCATTATAGGAAGACAAATAGGCATTCTGCTTGGTCAGAATTAGAAGCATAGAGGCAAACTGAAACTTACTGTAATTTAATTCAACAAACCTTAATTAAGCATCTATCCTCTGCAAAAAAAAAAAAAATGTCCTGGATGGAAGGTTCCAAAGCTTAGCTAAAATATGCTTCCTGCCTTCAACAAATCTAGTCTATCTGGAGGATATGACATATACATTAATAAATATAATATAAAATAGCCCAGACATCTGAAAGAAAGGTACAAACAATGTGTTTAAAGATGTAGTAGTATAGGCTGAGAATTAGGGAAAGTTTCATGGAGGGAAAGTCACATATGAACTGCATTTTAAAGATAGGCCAGAATTCAAAATTTCCTAATTAATAGGGCTGTTGAAGGCATTGTTAAGAGCTATCTCAAAAAGGAGAAGGTTCTGTGTTTCTGTTATTGCTTTTTCAGTCATTTCAGTTATATCTGACTCACTATAATCCCATTTGGAGTTTTCTTAGCAGAGATACTGGAGTGGTTTGCCATTTCCTACTGCAATTCATTTTACAGATGAGCAAACTGAGGTAAACAGGGTTAAGTGACTTGCCCAGGGTCATGGGATTGGTAAGAGTCTAAAGCCAGATTTGAACTAATGATTAATGAGTCTTCCTGACTCCAGGCCCAGCACTCTATCGACTGTCATCAATTAACTACCCTCTTCATAGGTCTTCAAACAGATGCTAGTTGTTATGAGTAGTGTTAATGAGAGGATTATTCTTTATGTTTAGAATAGATTACATGATCTAGAGACTCTTTTCCATCATTAGGGTCTATGAATAGCCTCAGTTGTTTTTGTTAACTTTATGCATTATTTATTTTAAAAGATAGTGTAGCATGAAATATAGAAATCTGGCCTCACAGTCAGGAAGACTTGCATTCAAATCCTGCCACTGACATAGACTGACTGTGTAACCCATATCAAAGGAAGGGAGTTTTCTGATCTGGAGAAAGAATCTGAGATAATGTTTGTAAAAAGTACTTAGTACATTGCATGGCACATAAGAGGCACTATATATAAATGCTTATTCCTTTCCCTTTCCTTCCTATATCAATACAATCACAACTCATTAATTAAGCACTGTGCATATTATTATGTATTTAATACACATGAATTGGATGAAGAAGCAATAAAGCTCCCAACCCATACAAACAATTGAAAACATTTATTAAGTGTCTACTATGTACCAGATACAGTTATAAATTCCAGGTATATAAAACAAAAATGTTACAGTCTCTGCCCTCGGAGAGCTTAAATTCTACTATATAAATTATGCACTAAGAATTTTAAAAAATAGGGGCAGCTAAATGGCACAGTGGGTAGATCACCAGCCCTGAACTCAGGAGGATCTGAGTCTCAAATACTTAACATTTCCTAGCTGTGTGACCCTGGGCAAGTCCCTTAACCCCAATTGCCTAAGAAATAAAGAAAGGAAGGAAGGAAGAAGGAAGGAAGAAAGAAAGAAAAAGAGAGAGAAAGAGAGAGTGAGAGAAAGAAAGAAAAAGAAAGACATAAATGAATGAAAAAAGAAAGAGATGAAAGAGATAGAGATAAATGAATGAAGAAAGAAACAAAAAGATGAATGAATGAAGAAAGAAATGAATAAATTGAATGAATGAATAAAGAAAGAATAAAAAAACGCAAAACCTGAAACCCAAATAATAATAAATCCTTGAGTTTTTGTTCAAAATTTATTGTGTTCAAAGCATTTCACACCCATTGTACTATTTGATCTGAAGTTGATTCTAAACAATGTCATTCTCAGGTCACTGAATCAGCTCTATACTAACCCAGAAAATTGTAGGTGGTTGACAAAAATTGTCCCTCCCCTGAGCCTGTATTTCTTGCCAGTCCCAGGTCTATCGATGTACAGGCACCATAATTTCCCCCCATCTTAAGAGCTTATGAAGCCTGGCTACCATTTTACAGTAGTCTTCCCCTTCAAGATGAAGCAGTGCTAAATCCACATCAGACACTTGGGGACTTGTGGTTCAGAGTGAGTGTCAAGATTGGTCGTGGGGAAGAGTGACGGAAGACAACAATGTCATTTTTTAAGCTAACGGCTCAGAAGCTGCTGACCCATTTCATTTCTGAGTCTCACATGTCTCTGTTGGACACAGAATACACAGATAATCATCCACATCCCTTTGCTTTTCTGCAAAAATGTCTGAAATGTCTGCTGAATTCTAAGCCCAGAGAATGCCTAACATGTTTTGTGAAGCAATACCATTTTCGTGCATTCAAATGATAAAACAAATTGAACTATGCAAAACATACATCGAACCAACATACATGTTAATGTTCTCTGTCTCCAAGTTTAAAACAGGGGACTCCAGAGAGAAGCACTCCAGTATTTCCTAACTAACCCTACTTCAGGGCTTATTCAGGAATGGAGGGTAGAAAATAATTTGTTTCCAATGTATCAGAGGTGGAAAAAGGCTTTAGAAGGGGGGGTAGCATTCTTATTGGTAGTAGAGATGGAAATTATTTACTCTGGGAACCCTCATTATCCAAGTGATTTGCATACTGCTGGTGCTAAGAGGTCCCCTACTCTCCCACCCATTTCCACCTCTGCTCTTACAATTCTCTCCCACCTTTATATTTCAGCATGAAAATTTGCAAGTCGGAAGCTTATAATTTATTGCTCAAAATGCACAAAGTCCAATTTCTATGCATTAGGAAGAAATAAGGAAGAAGGTGTCTCATGTAGAAATCCTTCTTTCTTGTCCAGGCTTTAACCCTTTAGTAAGAGCAGTTTGCCAGATTAAAAAAAAATGAACATTTGTGAAGTTATTTTGATGTGTATTTTCCCTAGGCACATCTCTGTTATATGACAGGGCACACTCTAAACCTTATATTCAGATATTGCTTGAGAGGTAAGGAGCAGGTGTGTAAAGATTTAAAATCAACCCAAACTTGCTTGATGTTCAAAGAAAAGAAATTAAAGACATTTTCATTTTGTGAGAGACTAGAGATGTGCTTTTGCATGTGATCTTTTGTCATTTGGATCCAATTTACAAAATGAAGAAGGGATATGAATTCCCAGCCTAAAAGGAGTCTCAGGACATGGGGAGAAAATCCATTAAATGGTTTAATTCTGCAAAAATAAGATCCCCAGCCACTCTGTGCCTGAGGCACCGTATGCAAAGGGGGCAATCTGAAAACTTGAATAAATAGGATTTGCTGCTGCTCCATCACACTGTGCCCTGGCTCTGCAGGATGCCATCACCCAAGGAACAACCTCTTCCCCCACACACACTCCCTTCCCTCCCACACACACACTTCCCTATCAGCCTCTGAGCTTCTTTTAAATTGGGCTTTTATACTAAGAAACAAGATAGGGACTTCTCGTGGCTATTTTCATATTGGAAAAAAGATGGGGCATGGGATGTGGAGTTATCTCAGCCTGGAAAAAAGTCTTGGCTCTTTTCAACAATGAGATGCTTCAGGTCAATTCCAATACACTTGTGATGGAGAAAGTCATCTATCTGTATCTGGACAGAGAACTATGGGGACAGAATGTGGATCACATTATAGTATTTTTAACTTTTTCGTTATTGTTGTTGTTTGCTTGCTTGTTTTCTTTTCTTTTTCATTTTTCCCTTTTGATCTGATTTCTCTTGTGTAACATGATAAATGTAAAAATAAGTTTAGAAGTATTACACATGTTTAATCCATATTGGATTACTTGCTGTCACGAGGAGAGGAGAAGGTAAAAAGGGAGAGATAAAAATTTGGAACACAAAGTTTTGCAAGGGTGAATGCTGCAAATTATTTTTGCATGTATTTTGAAAAATAAAAAGCTATTATTACAAAAAAAATTAAGTCTTAGGAAATAACAGATAAGGCATTAGCTTCCAAAAATAGTCATCAAAAACAATTTGAATGTTAATTATTTTAAATATGTTTGTCATAGCCACATCATCAGAAGTACCTGTCTCTCCCAAAAGGGGATCTTAAATATAGAGTTGGAATGGAATTTTGAAGTCAACTCATCCAAACAACTCATTTTACAGTTGAGGGAACTGAGGTCCAAAGAGATCAAATGATTTGCCCAGAGTCACACAGATAGTTAGAGGCAAAAGCTAATTTTCTAGTGTTCTGACTCCAAATCCAACACTTTTTCCATTGCTCTATGTTGGCCCTACAACTTAATCAAGACATCTTCAGGGATGTGGAGGCAGTCATTTAGAAGAGATTCCAATCACACTCTCCCTATCTTCTGGCATTTAAAGAGGAACCCAGCTTCAGACCTTTCCAACAGAGTCCAGGTTACACAGCAAGTCCATTTGACCTAAGATTCAAAATTATTTCTCCATTCCCTCCAGGTTATGATGTTGGAAGCTCAAGCAAGGAGGATCTTCCTACTTCCTTTTATTCATAGTTCTCTTCTCAGGGCAAAAACATTGGAAATTGAGGGGATGCCCATCAATTGGGTAATGGCTTAATTAACTGTGATATGTGTTTCTGATGGGATATTATTATTCTAAGGGAAATGATGAGCAGGATACTCTCAAAAAAAAAAAAAAAAAAAAAACAACCCTGGATCTTCCTGGCTCTAGTTACTCATCATATAGGTACTATTGACAATCAATGCATCCAGAATTATAAGCCAGTGATTCCCCCAATTTAGGGAAATTTAGGGAAGTCCTAGGACTATTGCAAGATAATAGATGAAGAAAATGAAAGCCACTGTTATTCTAACTAGGAATCATCATATTACATATGTAGTTGTGCAAATAAACAGGCATGCTTTCTCTGGATTGAATAATATAAATTGCATGAAGGTAGATCTATTTCTCAAATGTTCTTATAATTGGTCTAGACTAGTGATTTCAAAAGTGTAGAGAAGTCTTTTCTTCATTTGAACAGACTAGCTTCTCTTCCACAATTTAGAAACTTTTATTTCTAGAAAGATTTTATTTAAAAAGTTAAGTGAATACTCATGGTCATGAAGCTTATAATGTCAGGGACGGGTTTTATCTCTGACCAACCTTTGTTTTACTAAAGCATGCTTTCTTTCTTTTTTTGCAATTAATAAATTTGTGATTAGTAAAATATTCACTTAAAATTATGCCTCTATTAGGGTAGCTTTTGTCACTGTGCATTTCTCTGACAAAAGGTACCAATTTTACAATTCTAATCATATGAGAGCCTCAAAAATTGTGGGATATTAAAAAGATTAAAATTAAATTCTAAAAGATTGGAAACACTGCCATGGAACAGTTTCTCTGCTGAATTTTAACCAGCTTCACTCCCAAAGTCTACTCCTGTTCTCAACGAAGTCACCCTAGTTCTGGGTATCAGTACTATTCACAAGCAGGCAGCAGATGAATAGAACCACTCAGTCAGTCACATCAAAGGCAGTCAGGCTCCTGCCTTAAGCAGCAGCAGTACTTACTCAGAAAGAGACATAGGGTCAGAAGATTTTTAACTGAAAGATACCTCAGACATAAAGCTGTCTGCTGTCCAAAACTCTCTTTTTTTTAATAGATGAAGAAAATAGATGAAGCTACAGTTATTATAGCGAGGTGTCACAGCCTTGGAATCATCAAGTTTTGAGTTTGAATCTTGCCTTAAACACTTGTTTCCTGCGCACCCCTGGGCAAGTCATTTACGTTCTCAACTTTCGTTTCTTCTTCTATAAAATGGGGATAATTACATCATCTATTTCATATAATTGTTGCAAGGATCAAAAGAGATACTGAATGTAAAATGCTTTGCAAACTTTAAAGTGCTCCATAAATGCTGGATATCATTAGAATAATTGACAAAGCACTAAGGAGATTGAGTAAAATCTCAGTATATTACAAGATGTGGTTGTAATATAGTAAAAAGTGCACAGCAGAGAACAAAAGAAAATCTACAAGAAAGCAAAGATAGGCAGCTCTGAACACAATGTGCAGTATTTATTATACAGGCTTTCTTGAAATGGAAATTTATTGCTTTATATTTTGAATCTCTCATGTTCTGCTGTGCACATAGCAACATGTATTTTTTTCCTTTTCCTACTTTATATTTAAAATCATTTTTAAATGTAATCTTATTCTCTCTGTGGAGTTAAATGAAGGCAGTGACCAGTTGCTAGTGACTAAGTAGACTGGTCATAATCTTGGTACCTTGAGGAAGAGTTTGTTATTTGTCTAGGAAATAGCAATTTAAAAATGGGCTAAAACTCTAAAACTCTGGAAAAAATATGAAAGTTTTGTCTGGGTTTGTAAGGAAATTTTCCTGACGTGATTGTACCTCCTTATGTCTTCCTCAATGTGCTGACCAACAAGTATGCAACCGAGGGAACAATTTGTTTTGTTTCCTTCCCCTTGGGGACTGTGGTCCAGCAATCAAGTATGTTAATGAAACTTTTGGCTGCTTGGAGTGTCTGGGACTGAGGACAGTGCTGTTGACTTTGTCAGTATTATTTTAAATTCTGGATACTACATTTTAAAAAGGACATGGATAAGCTTGAGACTGTCCATAGTAGGAAGACTGGCTAAGGAAAAATACCCATTTCGTGCTGTTTAGAAACTGGGTCATGGATTCCATATAATTATTATTGATTATTGTTATAATCAATTATGTTAAGTTTTCCCTATGTTAAATCATCCCTGTATTCCTGTTATAAACCCTAATGGATCATAATATATAAACTTTGTAATATATTGTTGTAATCTTTCAGCTAATATTTTATTTAGAGTTTTTAACATCTATATTCATTAAAGAAATTGCTCTATAATTTTAACTGGGATGTCTAGCCTAGAAAAGAAATCTCAAGAGGATATGATGACTTGTCTTCAAGAGATTTTCATGTAGAAGAGGGAAAACTAAAGGGTAAAATATATAAAGCAATTTCAGGCTCATTATTTAAAAAAGAGCTATCAAAAAAGAAAGTAGAGATTATTGTTACAGTAATATATTTCATATCTTATGTTAACTATTATAACAAATTATGTATCACTTTAAGTGTTCCAATGTATTTTACTTATATCATTTTAAAAGCCTTTAAAATAACTGTGAGTAAGTGCCATGATGAATATTTGATTTATACTTATTAAATGATGAAAAAATTGAGACTTGGCAAAATTAGGTGGCTAGTAAAGTCTGAATCAGGATTTGAACTCAGATTTTCCTGAGTTTGTGACTTTCTCAGGATTATGCACTTTATTCTTAATCTAAGTTAGAACTGTCTCATATATATTTATAGGGCAACAGACTTTTATTTTAGATCCCTATTATTCTGTGTACTGCTAAGGGTGTATAGCCAACTGGGAAAATTTCTTATAGCACCTGGTCAGGAGTCAGTATCAAAGTCTGGTTTCCAAACTAACTGAAATAGAGTTCATGTGAGGGTTCATCTTTGATAGAACTTTTCTAGGATTTAAACCCCAGCTCATCACCCTATGTTGTGCTTGCTAGTTGCCTAAGAAAAGACTAATTTGAAATTTTATAGAATGGATTCTTGTTGGGCTGAGTAATTACTGAGGTCTTTGTAAGATTGTATGTGCTCTGTGTACCTTGGATAGTGTCCCTGGTGATTGGGGGTTGGTTTCCAGTAATGGTGTTCAGTCCATCCAATTATAACCTGGATATATTCTACCTCATCATTTTAAGTATATGTATTAGAACCTCAGATACAACAACCATAACAACTTGGTATGATATCTAATAATCAGATGAACTGAGAGAGGCTTGTCTGTTCCCATACAATTGGAGCCATCACAAATGCCCCTCACTGGTTATTGTTTCCACGATTCCATCCTTCTGGAATCCTGGACAATCTGCAGGTGGGTGCATTGGGCATGAGACTTATTACGCACAGTAGAGTTCTTCTAGAATGAGAAAAAACTCAGGTTTGATGCTTCTAGGTTTTTTCCCTCCTTTGAATATCCCACCCCAAAACCTTTTATAAGTTTATGAAATCTAACTAGATTCATGGATTTTATTTCTTGGCCCAGGATAGAATATTTCCATCCATATTTTCAGGGAAGCAAAGTTTCCATGTAGAACTTTGTTACTCAGTGTATATTACTAAGGGTGGGGTATTAGGAAATTTGTCATTTATAGAATCACTCAGATCAGGAGTTATTGATGAAATCTTATATGCAAACTAACTTTTCCAAATTTGTTTCTTCCCCAGAAGAAAGATGAGAGTTGATAAGGTTTCTAGTAAATGGCAGTAATAGTGATAGATGAGTGAAAAATAAAGAATTTATTAATCTTACTATGTGGCAACTATCATACTAGACTCTGTGGATTGAAATACAAAAACAGACCCAAATTCACCAATGACCAGAGAGAGGCATTTTGTTCTGCAAAGTCACAAGGATGAATGAAACCCTAGATGTAGAAGTTGATAAATTATCCATGAACAAGTTCTAATCTGGATGTATCCTAATATGTTTGTTCAAAACTTAATTTATTCCCAACAATTAAATGATTTGTATTAGTTTCATGATTCTAGGGCAAATCTAGGGGCATTTATCTTCACCAAAATAAGATCAGGATGAACCTTGGAGTCTCAAATGGAAATCAAACCTTCAAAAATCTTGTCTCAGTCCTGAACCACTAGAATCTGTTGGAGTCTTTCAGGTGCTTCTTAAGACAATGCCCCAGGGATGATCCTGGCTCCAGACCTGGAGAGGAATTTCATATGGGGCAGGGTGGGATGAGGGAAGGGCAAGAGGAAAGTCACTGGAAAATTGACTTTCCACTGGGACTTCTTGTGCACAGTGACTTTTTGATAACACCCTGCTGTCCACTTCAGGTTATATCATTTCTCCAAAGATAATGTCAAAGGAAAAAAATGAAAACATAAAAAAATCCCACCAGCCACAGCTCTGAAACTTGGATTGTTCTGTTAAAATGAAAAGCTGGAATACTTTAAATGTATCACTTTCTAGCGGCATGCAAGAAAAGGAATATTTTAGGTAGTTCTCACTCTCCAGGCAAAGTAGAATAAAACCTCTGGCCTGATTCCAACCCCATTATCAAAGGACCATTCACCTAATCTAAAAAAGCAGCTCTTCATCAATTTATCATTAACAAGAGCATTACAATCTAATGTAGGGGAACGGCTTTCCACCAGGGATTCTGTTAATGGGAGGCAGGAGCCAGATAACAAGCATGGCAGCAGATATGCTACAGGAGGAAAATATAATATCCATAGATTCCAGACAGAGGACATTCCATAATCACTTTTCTCCCATTGATGGGTTTTCTGGGACGATCCAGAATTGAGAAACAACATGACCAAGTTTAAACGTTCCCACAACTCTCCCTCTTGGAACCTTTAGGAACAGGTGAAAGGGGATGGAGAACAATAGGCTTAGTATGTGCCTCACAGCATGGGTGGTCAACATTTGTGATCTTGTATGTTAAGTGCCTTCAGATCTCAAAGTGCATTTTTAGTGTCAGCAAGGAGGGGAACTAGATTAGTAATTACATTGGTTTAGAGAGCTCCAAGATGAGAAAATTTCCTATAACAATGCAGGCTAACACCTCCTTTGCAATTTACAATCTTAGAAAGTTGCTTATAGTGGCAAGAGGTTAAGTGCATCAACCAGGATCATACAGCTACAGGGCATGGTGCCCCTCCATCTGGAAGATCCTCATAAAATTATTTGGCCTTCCCTTCATATCACAGAAGTCTGGTTTTTTTTCTTTTTCTTTTATGGGATGTTTACAGTACCTAATCATAAAATTTGAGTTAAGTATTTGGTCATAGGCTATATGTAGGTCAATGCTAATTAAAAATATTATCTGAAAAAAGAAATGAAAATGTTTTTTAGTTTTTAAAAGAAATTGTGCATAATTATGGTTTTAAGATAAAAATGTTTCAAAAACATATTTTGCATATTTCTGACTTTCTAAATTTTTTCTGTCATCTGCAGCTTCCATAAAACTCCCAAAAAATTCTCATTTAAGTTTTTATGCTAGCCTGTGGCATTTCAAAATTGCCATGGGGTAAGTAGAGATATAGAAGGACTATCTATAGTTTGTATCAGAAATGACCCTTGCATGCAAGTCTTCTGGACTCCCAACACAAGTTGACCACCCATTCTGCTAAAAATCCTTTCTGAGAAGCAGAACCAAGAAGACGGGAACTCACATGAGCTCTCCCCACACCGCACCAAATAATAATAACTCTAAATAAATTTTAGAGTGTCAGATCCCACAAAAAGATAGAGTGAAATGATTTTTCCAGGCAAAGAGAACTTAAAAGATCAGGAAGAAAGATATTTTGCACTTAGGTAAAAATGGAGCTTTGAAGTCCTTGCCAGCACTACCACAGTCCCAGAAAATAAGGACTGGGTTTGGGGAGCCACTGATTCAGCAGCAGCAGAATCAGTAATAGTGACAGCCACTTTTGAAGGTGTCAGTCCACAGACAGTAAAGGAGTGGCACAGCAGTCTGAAGGAGATTGCAGGGGTCTCTTTGCTAGCACTAAGGCAGGACATTGTTGCTTTGCCCATACTCAGATCCAGGATACAATCTTGGGTAACAGTCCCAGGGTGAAAGGAGAATTAGTACACTAGAACTTATAGTCACAGTAAAATAGGGATCTTCCTCATAGTTCTAGGTCAGAAAAAAGTGCTTGTGGTCACTCACAAAATAAAACACAGGCCAGGAGAATAGTAAACACACTTCTCTTTGGATCATACCACCTTGGAAGAACTGAAAACTTACAGGTCCCTTAAAGAATCTCTGAAAAGAGCTGCACAAAATCCTTGAAACGTGGGGACATTGCACTTCCCACTCTGAAAAGAGATCCCTACTTTAGCAAATAGTTAAGCCAAGTAATAGGCTGAGAAAATGAGCAAAGAATAGAAAAAGAATTCTGATCACAGAAATTATTATGGTGACAAGGAAAATCAAAATACACACTCAGAAGGAAGTAGCAAAGTTAAAGCTCCTATATCCAAAGCCTCCAAGAAAAACATGAATTGCTCTCAGGCCAGGAAAAAGCTCAAAAGGGATTGTGAAAATCAAATAAGAGAGGTAGAGGAAAAATTGGGAAGAGAAATAAGAGTGATGCAAAAGGAAGTACTCAAAAATAGGGAAAGAATGTCTTAAAAAGCAAAATTGGCCAAATGAAAAAGGAGGTACAAATAATTCCTTAAAAATTATAATTGAGCAAATGGAAACTATTGACTTTTTGAGAAATCAAGAAACAATAGAACTCAACCAAAAGAATGAAAATAGAAAACAATGTGAAATATCTCATTGGAAAAAAACAATTGACTTGGAAAATAGATCCAGAAGAGATAACTTAAAATTTTTTGGACTACCTGAAATCCAGAATCAAAAAAGAGCCTAGACATCATCTTTCAAGAAATTATCAAGGAAAACTGTCCTAATATTCTAGAACTAGAGGGTAAAATAAAAATTAAAGGAAACCACCACTCACCTTCTAAAAGAGATACCAAGATGAAAAGTCCCAGGAATATTATAGCCAAATTATGGAATTTCCAAATCAAGGAGAAAATATTGCAAGCACCCAGAAAGAAACAATATGATGGAGTCATAGTCAGAATAACACAAAATTTAGCAGAAGGAGAGGAGAGTTTAAAATATGATATTCTAAAGAGCAAATGAACTAGGATTACAACCAAAAATCTCATAACTGAGTATAGCCTTCAGGAAGGGAAATGGGCATTCAATGAAATAAAGGACTTTCAAGCATTCATGATTAAAAGGACAGAATTGAATAGAAAATTTTACTTTCAAATACAGGATTCAGGAGAATCATAAGGGGGTAATCAGGAAAGGGAAATCCTTAGGAAACCTTAATAAGGTTAATCTGTTTGCATTCCTACATGGGAGGATGATATTTATAATTCATAATAATTTTCTCATTATTAGGACAATTAGGAGTATATATATATATATATATATATATATATATATACATGGCACAGGTATAAGGTGAATATGAAGAAGTAATATCTAAAAAAAAAATTAAGGGATTATAGAAGAATGTCCTAGAAAAAAGGAAAGGGAAAAGTGAAATGGCATAAATTATCTGCTACAAAAGAAGCAAGAAAAAGTTTTTATAATGTAGGGGAAAGGGGGAAAAAGACAGGGAGTGAGTGAAGCTTACTTTCATCAGAATTGATTCAAAAAGGGAATAACATACACACTCATTTGAGTATAGAAATCTATCTTACCCTTCCATAGAGTAGAAAGGGGAAAATACAAGAGGGTAGAGAGATAGCAGGGATGGCATAGTCAGACACAAAACACTTCTAAGGAAGGATCGGGTGAAAGGAGAGAGAGAATAGAATAAATAGGGGGAAATATAGTTAGCGATAGTAATTCTGAAAAGAATTCTGAAGCAAGTTTCTCCCATGAAGGCCTGATTTCTCAAACATATAGGAAACTAAATCAAATTTATGAAAAATAAGAACCATTCCCCAATTGATAAATGATTAAAAGATATGAAGTTTTCACATGAAGCAATCTATTTATAGTGATATAAAAATACTCTAACTCACTATTGAATGGAGAAACGTAAATTAAAACAATTCTGAACTCTTTCCTCATATCTATTACATTGACTAATGAGCCAGAAAAGGAAAATGGCAAATGTTGCAGGGAAGTGGGAAAAAAAATGAGATATTACTGCATTATTGGTGGAATTGTGAACTGATTCTGTGGAGCAATTTTGAATTGTTCTCAAAAGGCCACAAAATTATGCATGCCCTTTAACTTAATACCACTAATATTCACGTATCCCAAAAGAGAATTTTTAAAAAATCTATATGCTCGAAAATATTTATAGCAGTTCTTTTCTCAGGGCAAAGAATTGGAAGTTGAAGGAATTCTTATCAACTGTGGAATGGCTGAATAAATAATGGTATGTGATTATGATGAAATAATATTGGACTATAAGAAATGATGAACAAGATGCTCTCAGAAAAACCTGGAAAGACTTTCAAAAGCTGAAGCAAAGTGAAATGTGGTACGTAGAAAGTAACATTAACATTGTAAGATGATGAGCTGTGAATGAGTTTGCTATTCTCAACAATACCATGACCCAAGACAATTCTGAAGGACTTATGGTGAAAATGCTAACGTTCTCAGAGAAAGGATTGATTATATCTGAATAAAGATTGAAGTATACTTTTTTTTACTTTATTTTTCTTGAGTTTTTTGGGCAGGGAGATGCGGGTGGGAATCTATGTTTTTTCACAACATTACTCTAATGGAAATTTTTTGTATAATTAATGAGGGATGGAGGAAGGGAGAGAATCTGAAACTCAGAATTTTAAAAGCAAATGGTAAAAATTGTTTTTCATGTAACTGAGGAAAAATAAAATATTAAATAATAAAAAATCTATCTACTAATAAACAACAATCACGATAATCACTTCCTAAACCCAAAATCTCATTCGTGCTAGGGAGAGAGTATTGTGGTAGAGTTACGTGAGGAAATGTCAGTCAGGAAAATATATAGCAGGGAATTCATATGCCCCAAGGTGATCATGGGCATCCAGATGGCTCAGTGGGTAGAGGGGTAGGCAGGAATCTGAGATCAAGACTGGCCTCAGATACTTACTATTTGTGTGACCCTAGACAAGTCACTTAATTCTGTTTGTCTCAGTTTCTTCTTCTGTAAAATGAGCTGGAAAAGGAAATGGCAAACAACTCCAGGATCTTTACCAAGAAAACCCTAAATGACTTCATGAAGAGTTGGGTGCGACTAAAAAAGATGGAAAAGAAATCAACTTAAAGAGACCATTATAGGAGCTGTCAAGACCTGGCAGGAACACTGAAACACTGGCAGACTGAATCCCAGTGATCCCACTGACTGGTTCACACCTGGATAGTGTGATGTAACCTATCCAAAGAGTCATTGAAATAGACAAGATGGCATTGAAATGGAGCCCAGCCCACTCAAAGTCACTGTGATAATCATTTTGAGATTGAGAGATAGCAAAGTGAACAGCACTCTTGTGTTCTGGTACCTCATAAAGGAAGAAGAATCTTGGAAAGAACAAATCAGATCCTAGCCACTGAATGTGCTATAGTGCAAGTGGTACTGATTGCTAAAGCAGTCAAACAACTAGTACACAGGGAAGGGACTAGAGAAAGGGATACTTACACTAGGGGGAGAGAGAGAGACAGAGACAGAAAAAGAAACAGAGGGAGAGATAGAGACAGAGAGACAGATACAGACAGAGACACAGACGCAGAGAGACAGAGATAGAGACAGACACAGATACAAAGAGACAGGGAGAGACACAGAGAGACAGAAAGAGAAATAAAGGGAATGAGAGACAGAGATACAGAGACACAGACAGAGACACAGACACAGAAAGACAGAGTTAGACAGAGACACAGACAGAGACACAGAAAGAGAAACAGAGAGAGAGACAGAGAGACAGAGACAGACAGACAGACACAGATACAGAGAGGCAGAAATAAACAGAGACAGACACAGAGAGATAGGGACAGGCAGAGAGAGACAAAGACAGAGATAGACAGAGACACAGAGAGACAGAAAGAGAAACAGAGGGAGAGACACAGACACAGACACAGAGAAACAGGGAGAGACAGAGAGACAGAGACAGAGAGATAGAAACAGAGACACAGAGAGATACACATGCAAAGAGACAGAGACAGAGAGGTGATTTCATAATGTACAAGTCTCTTGGGTTAATCTGAAAGAGCCTCTTCCTGCCTATATGAAACAGAAAGAGATGTCCTTCCATAATGCTCCTTCTGCTAGTCTTCTTGCAGATTAGATGAGATGATATTTGCAAAGGGCTTAGCACAGTGCATGGCACACAGTAAATGCCATATAAATACTTGTTCCCTATTGAAATATTCCCTTTCCTGACCCAACTTGCCTACAAGCTTAGTAAAAAAAAAATGCTATTCCATGATCCTCACTAGTCCCTTAGACTGAGCTGCCTAACATTCTGAGTATTTGACCCTGAGACTGAATCTCTAATGATGTTAATAAACCATCTGAATTTATTTATCAATGATTAACAAATTCCCATCTTATTGTATTGATTCCTAACTTATAACTGACATTATTCAGGCCCAAATCTCTGTTCCACTGCCCATTCCCTTATTCCTATCATCCTTAACCCAACACCCCACTATTGCACTTTAAAGCTATTCACCCCTTCCACTCTGCTCTCTAAAGTGCTTTCTTCATAGGAAATAAATTTACTTTCATCTTAAATCTTTTCCCTTCCCATTCCTTTCATCTTCTCACACTGAAACCTGGCTCCTGGTGACACAGTCTCCCTGGCCACTCTTTCAAGCATTAGTTTCCACTTTCACTCATTCCCCAAACTTACTGGTCCAGGTGAGAGAGTTAGAATACTCTTTGTTCCCCAATGACTCTTCCTCTCTCAGAGGTTCACTTAATCCACATCTACTACTCAATCAGAACTATAGTATTTGTCATCTACCAAAGTTCAGGACTCTCCTGCTTCTATCCTTAATGAGTTCCATGTCTGGATCACAGTCTCTTT
>JAJPUD010001942.1:308109-371936 GCA_023553655.1 Myrmecobius fasciatus | reverse complement strand
AAGGAAGGAAGGAAGGAAGGAAGGAAGGAAGGAAGGAAGGAAGGAAGAGAAGAAGGAAGAGAGGGATGAAGGAAGAAGGGAAGGAGGGGAAGGAAGGAGGGAGGGAGGAAGGGAAGGGAAAGAGGGAAGGAGAGAAGAAAGGAAAAGAAAAAAGAAACGGGGGAGGAAGGGAGAAAGAAAGAGAACCATTCTGTTTACTCATAAACAACAGAGAAATGAGAGTCAAGTAGTATTAATAGATCAGAAATTTTTCATGGTCTTAGAATAGCCAAATCATAGAATCACAGAATTTGAGAATTAGAAGGGATCTCAGTGGCAATTTAGTATAAACTAAATATGACAAAAATCCTCACTCTAACATACTCAGCAAGTGGTTCTTCAGACTCTGCTTGAAGATAACCAACAAGTGGGGAATCCACCACTTCTTTAAACAGCTCATTCTACTTTTGGACAAATCTAATTATAGGGATTTATTGTTGTTGCATTAAGCCTATATTTGACTCTACAACTTCCAACCATTATATCTAGTTCTTTCCTCTGGGACCAAAAAGATTAAATCTTATTCTTCTTCCATATAACACTTTTTCAAATACTTTAAGATGGCTACCATCCCCCCAACCCCTACCAATATCCTTTTCTCCCGGTTAAACATTCCAAATTTATGCAATCATCATATAACAGAGACTCAAGGCTTTTCATCAGCCTAACTGTCCTCCTCTAGACACTTTACAGCTTAATGTCCTTTTTAACTGCAGCACCCCAAATTGAACACAATACTCCAGATGAAATTTGACAAGGGGAGAGTAGAAGGTATACCCTTCTTAATGTAGCCTAAGATTACTTGAGCTTTTATGTCTGTCACAATTAAACTACCTTATGTTGAATTGCAGTTCACCAAAACCTCAAATTATTCTCAGAAAATTCCTATCTATTCCATGCAATCTACTACTTGTAACATTTATTTTTTGTACCCAAATGTAAAATTTTGCAATTATCCATACAGAATTTCATCTTATTACATTCAATCTAATGCTCTAGCCTCTCAAATTTTTTTTTAGATCTGGACTCTGTCTTCAACTATGTTAGCTATTCCTTCCATCCAGCTTGATGTCATCTGCAAACTTGACAAATATTTTATCCAAAGCACTTAAAATGTTCAACAGCATAGGGCCAATGAAGTATAAATCTCTAGGCCTCCTCCTTGGAGACTTCCTGACATGTTGATATTGAATCATTAATAACTACTTTTTAAGACCAGCCATCTATTCAACTAATTCTGAATCTATCTAAACATCTTTTCATCTACTCCATGTTTTTCCATCTTTTCCACAACAATATTATGAGAATATTCAGTTGTGCTAAAATCTAGGTAAACTATATTCACAAAATTCCTCACAGACACATTTAGTCATTCTGGCTAAAAAGAGAAAGAGGTTAGCCTGACATGATCTACTCTTGAAGACATGCTACTTTTTTTTTCAATCACTGCTTCCCTTTCTATATATTTGTTAACCATATCTGTAATTATATATACTAGAAATTTTCAGGAATCAAAGTCATGTTCACACTTAGTGAACTTTAACAGATTCTGGGTTTTTAAATGAAGACATTTGCCTTTCTCCAATCTTGGGGTACCTCTCTCCCCTTTTTTGTGACCTTTCAGGTATCACCAACAGTGACTTAGCAATTATATTAGTCAGTCAACACATATTTACTAAACACTTACTATGTACCAGTCACTGTGTTAAGTACTGGAGATAAAAAAACAAAAATTTGGCAGGTCATTCAGTACCTAAGGATGTAGTTCATCTATGCCAGGTGACTTGAATTCATCAGGAACAAATAAGTACTCTCTTACTATTTTGTGTATCAAGTCTCTGTTAGTCATTTTTGTTCTGTCATTTCCAATGTAATGACTCTTCTCCATTGCAGGGAACAGAAACAAAAGGTAAATAGGTCTTCCTACTTTCTGTTGCCTGTTATTGTAGTCCCATTCACCCATGGCAAAGATTTATTCCTTTTGTGAGTCCCTTTATTTCTCCCAATATAACTTAAAAACAAGTGAGAAAACTTTTTGTTGTTCTTTAGCTTCCCTCACCAACTAGAGTTCATTCCAAGTGTGAACATTCCCACTATACATTTATAGAACTATGTCATACTTTTGTACTCATTCCTTGTTATCTGGCTTCATTTCCATCTTCTATTTCTTAAAGAAAAAAAATTACCGTGTACATAATAGAACCTATGGTTCAGGAAGCAGAATAGTATGGAATAGGCACTTCTACATCATTTTAAGCAGAGTCAATCAGAAAATTGAACAAAAGGGAAACTCCAGGCCAAGATGGTTGAAACCCAATAGGATCCCTATCCTGGGAAAAAAAAAATAAAGGCCAGATTGAAGTGAACCAAGCATCTGCTGAGAAATGTCTCTGTCTCTCTTTCTGTGTGTGTGTGTGTATGTGTGTGTCTATGTGTATGTGTACATGTGTATGTGTCTCATCACAGGAATTGCTGATGATAGAGGCCAAATGGATAGTGTCCAAGTTCTTCAGGCTGGTCTAATGTAAAACTTTTCTGAAGCATGTTAACCCTTGTCTCAAAAAAGCATCAATGTTCCTTGTTGCCTATTGAATAAAGCTCAAATTCCTCTGTTTGAGGATTGAAAACTTTCCATAATCTTGCATCCCCTTATATTTTGAGGCTTAAATCACTATATTACCCATTCTACATACTCTGGGGATCCAGCAAATTTATCTTGTTTGATGTGTCTAAAATGTATCAACTTTCTCTCTGACTAGCCTTCATTTCCTTCTTCCTCTATTGAATTCTTTTTCTTCATAAGATCTAACTCGAAGTGCCATCTCAACTACAGAAGTTCTCCTTATCTCATCCTGATGTGTTAGAGAATGTGCTAGATTTGAATCAGGAAGCCAAATTCAAAATTCTTCATCTGACATTTACTAGCTTTGTGGGAATAGGCAAGTCACTTCATTTTTCCAAGTCTCAGTTTTCTTATCCACAAAATGGAAAAAAAAAATAATATGTACAATTCTGATATCACAAGGCAGTTGTGATAGTCAAATGAGATAATGCACACAAAAATTTTGCAAATGTTCAATTACTATATTAATTCAGTTATTATTATTATCTCTCTATCCCTAATAAACTCAGGATTGTCCTCTCCTTTCTGTTCATACTCTCAAATCTTCAACCAACACAAAAAGACTAGACTACTAAAGTCCTTATCAATCTTGTTTTCACTATAGTTAGGGTGTTTTTTTCTGGGCAATATACTGAATATCCAGCGCAACTTATCTCACCCAAGAGCAAAGCATTTTGCTCAGTTAGTAATAACTATTTCACAAACTAAGGAGAGCCTGAGCAATGCAGAAAAGGTGCCTTTGCCATCATCAAAGCCTCAGATCTCCCATAAAATGAAGGTGACTAAGAAAGAGTCACTCCTTAGTGGAATCCATCACTAGCCTACCTTCTACTAATGAGCAGAAGATTCTCAAAAATTATTCTTTCCCAATGATATTTTTCTAAAGAAGCAATTATTACCAAGAGGAAAGACAAGCAGGATCTCATTTTCAAAAGCTGAGTCCCCAGGAATGTTCACATCTGAATGATGATAGAGATGCTAGTGTATAATGAAAGGAGATAAACTTGTTTTCTGACTGAAATGCAGAAAGCATGCATTTACAATAGTCTTCCTCTTCCAAACCACAAGAGGGAACTTGGTGCTTGAGAAAAAGGAGATGGCTAATACCTCAAGGATTAATTAAGATCTGGGAAGAATAGGAAAAAGAAGAATAGAAAAAATGAAGAGATTCCCTAAAAAGTATTTCAATCCATCTACACAGCAAACTACAAGGCAAGGAGGGAGAGCCAATATTTTCTTTGTTCTTCATGGAGAAGACCCATCATCACTCAGTAGCTTCTCCTTCTTTGAAATTTATTATCATTTGATAAAATCATCTTCTCTCCAAAATTTTTATAGGCATCATTAAGTATGCAATGTACTCTACCATCTTTTTTAATGACTTCAGCACTTGGTTTACTTTTTACTCTCTACCCTTGAATACTGAAATTTCTTTCTCTGACCACAATTTTCTTTTTTTTCCTAGCTTCATTCCTATCTAAAATTCCACTTCGTACCATCATGACAGTCTTTCAACCCCTCAACAATATACTTGGCTTTGCCCTGAAATCCTTGCCCTCTTGTTTTTGTAAATGTTATTGCCCTGTTAATCTCCAACACTGAGTTACTCCCACAATCTCCTCCTGTTGCACTCTGGTTCCATGAAATACTACTGGAGAAAATAATGAAACTAGAAAGACATGCTATACAAAATAAGATGGGCCCTTATAGGTGCATGACAATCTAGTTATTCCCTTATCAACTTCCAGTTACTTTCTCCATAGTGGCCATTCTAAACTTCCCTAAACTTCCAATCTGTTATTTTCACTTTCACCAGATAATCATCCCTCCAGAGATTAGTTCATACCAAAGGAGCTTCCCTTTTCCCACTCCTCAGATCTTCTCTTTCTAACCTATCCTTTCTTCTTCTCTTCTGCCTCTAAGGAAAAGGTAATACCCTTCATTACTAATATTAACCCCTTCATCTTTCTTTTGCCATAACCTTGTTCTGTTACTCCTACTGTCTTGTGTCTTTTATTTCTCTTTTTCCTCTAGCCTTTATCTTTATGCTTAGAAACACATTTAAGTCACTCCTATTTAAAAAAAAAAAATTAAGAATGCCATCTTTAAGTCCTATTTCCCCTGAAGATATTCTATATCTCTCTTTATTCTCTTTCTGTCTCTCTGGGTGTGTCTGTCTCTTCCTCTCTTCCTCACTCCACTCCACTCTCCTTTTCTTCCTCTCTTCCCTTCCTTTCCTTTCCCTTCCCTTCCTTTCCCTTCCCTTCCTTTCCCTTCTCTTCTCTTCTCTTTTTCTCTTCCTTTCCTTGTCCCTGTCTCTATCTCTGTCTCTGTCTCTTTCTCACTCTCTATCTCTCTCTGTGTGTGTCTCTCTATCTCTTTCTATCTCTCTCTGTGTCTCTGTCTGTTTGTGTCTGTCTCTCTCTTTGTCTCTCTGTCTGTCTCTATCTGTCTGTCTGTCTGTCTGTCTCTCTCTCTCCCTCCATTCTCTTCACTAAAAAACTTTAAGGAATTAAGTTTTCTCTTCAGCCCCAGATGTAGGAGCTTTAGAGAAACTACCTGAAACTCAATTTCAGGACCACATTAAAACCAAGACCCAAATTTCTTTTAAACCTAACACCCCTTGATCAGCATCCTAGCTCTGCCAGAAATTCACCATATGACCTTGGGTAAGCCATGTGCCTTCTCAAGTAATTGGCTTTCTCTTCTATAAAATAAGATTAGCATAATTTCCAAAGAACTTCTGAAAGTATCATAAGTCTACAACAATACTGAGAGGTCATCTAGCTCAGTAGCCTCACTTTATAAGTGATTTGCCTAAGTTCAAGTACATAAGTAGCAACATCAGAATTTGAATTCAGGTCCCATGATTTCAAATTCAATACACCTTTCACAGCACCATGTTAATTTAAGCTCTGCTGTTGATTCTATAGTGACTCAGTGAAAGTATTCTCTATTTCTCCAGTCTTAACAATCTCTCTGGAGGATATACACTTATTCCCCTCTTGGGAAAAGCTGGTTTGGAGGAGAATGGCACCACTTCTCCTGCCTCTGGGAAGTTACCCAAATGGGCATGATAAAAGCATAGAATAGCATTCCATTAAAAGTATTCTAAGTCCCAAGAGAATAGTTCTTGGCATTTCTTAGAGAGAACTCTCTGAAGAGAACACACTCACCTGCAGCATCTAAATAGCTCAATAATAAAAAAAAAAAAGAGGGGGGGTGCTCTGGCAACTAAAAAAAGAAGGGAATCTGTGAAACTCTCATCATCATGGCTCAGGAGAGCACAGACTGGCTTTATACAAAAGCCTTTTATTTTAAAGACTGGCTAAAGGAGCCCAGCCAAGGATGTGTGAGGCAGGAAAAAACACTTATCTGTTGAGTAGGAACCAAACAAGAGAATGAGTGACATTATCTAATTGCCAGCTAATTTCCATAATTACCAGGAGGCACACTTTATGTAGGGTTAAACATCTTTGCAAATGTCTCATAATCCTGTTGCTTTAGCCAAGTAGTATTCTGACATGGGGGCTATTCACCATCCAAGATGGCTCCCAGGTATCACTCTAGATTTCACTCCCACTGTCTATATAATTTCTTTTCTTTGGTCACCTATAAGATTTTAGTCAAAATTAAAATCACTAGAGAAATATCTAAAATATGGGAATAATAATAATAAGAGAAACTAACTCACAGAGTTATTGTGAGGATCAAAGTGATTTCCAAATCTGAAAGCACTATATAAATGTAGGCTATTATTTCTGCTGTTATTGTTGCTGAGTTTGTTTCTTTGTTGTTACTTTTGCAAAGCAATTGGGGCTAAGCGACTTGCCCAGGATCACACAACTAGGAAGTGTCAAGTGTCTGAGACTGGATTTGAATTTAGGTAGTCTTAATCTCAGCCAGTACTCCATCCACTGCTCCATCTAGCTATCCCTGTTATTTCTTCCTTGATTGCCTGAAGTCCTAGTGCTTCCCCTAGGTGACACAGAGGATAGAATGCTGAACCTAGAGCCAGGAAGACTTTTGAGTTCAAACTTGAACTCAAACACATATTACTTGAGTAAGTCATTTAACATCTTTCTCCCTTAGCATTCTCATCTGTGAAAATGAGAAAAACAATAGCAACTAACTACCTCCAAGATTGTGAGGATAAAAACAGATATTATAAAACACTTGATAAATCTCAAAGGGCCACATAAATGCTATTATTATCATTATTATTATTACTTTGTATTTATATTGTATATTTTGGTTTTATTTTAGCAAGAAACTCTTCCCACTCTCTTTACCCTTCTGAAATTTCCTTCTATCATATATGTATGTGTGTGTATACATATATATATATATATATATATATGCTGATATTCATGCACCTGTTTTTCCTCTCTATAAAAGGCAATCTCTTTGAGGACTGGGATTATTTCTTTCTTTCTTTCTTTTTTTTGGCATTGTATCTCCAGAATTTAGTATAATACCTGGCTTATTGCAGAGTTGTAATAAAAGATTTTTGAAGAAATGAAGAGGAATCAATGCAAATCTAGAACCATGTATCATGCAGAAAGGAGGAGCATTTACAGTCTGCATATGTGAGCCAAGAAGTGGGATAGGAGCTGGAGAGAACCTTAGTCTTGAAAAAAAAAAGATTTAAAATTGAGTATTGGGGGCAATATTTAGCTATGTGACACCAAGGAAGTCACAAGCTCTCTTTGCCCCAGTTTCCTAATCTGTTAAATGGGGCCAAAATATGGAAACTACTTATCTCAAGTAGCTATTTATAGTATTATTAGGTCATACCATCATTTGGAAGGGGTTTTAGAGGTCATCAAGTCCTACCCTCTCGTTTTATAGATGAAGAAACTGAGGGAGAAAGAGGTTGAGTGTCTTGCCCAGAGTCACACAGCTAATAAATGTCTGAGTTTGAAACTGGGTCTTCCTGAAGTAAAGGCTCATCATTCACTGTGCCACTCTGTTGCGAGGAAAGGACTCTATAAACTTGGAGATATGATAAATATGTGAATACTAGTGTAATGAGTGAAGTTAGGTGGCACAATTAATACAATGCCAGGCCTGGGTCAGGAAGAGTCATCTTCCTGAGTTCAAATTCTACTTTAGACACTTACTAATTGTGTGACTTTCAGCAAGTCACTCAAACCTGTTTAGCTCAGTTTCCTCATCTATAAAATGAGCTAGAGGAGGAAATAGATAATCACAAGTGTCTTTGCCAATGAAACACCAAATGGGGTCACGAAGAGTAGGACATGACTGAAATAACTCAGCAATAACAATATCAGTATAATGAGGGCAGCTTGATGGCACAGTGAATGGAGTTCTGTGCCTGGAGTCAGGAAGACGTCTCTTCCTGAAGTCAAATCTGACTTCAGATACCTATGAGCTGTGTAACCCTGGGCAAGCCTCAGTTTCCTCATCTGTAAAATAAGCTGGAGAAGAAAATGGCAAATTCCTCCAGTCTCTTTTTCCAAGAAAACCCCCAAAAAGGGTCATGAAGAGTTGGATATGACTGAAAAATGATTAAACAATGTCAATATCAATATGACGGCAGTTGAACAGAGTAAAGGAAAAAATTCCTTTTCTACTTTCAATTAAGTGCATGTGTGTCACAAAAATATGATCCCTTCTTCCCACTCCACACCCTAAAGAGTCTTATATGAGTAGGGCAGCAACATATATTTAGGTGAGTTATATCAAGTGCAACATAGCTACTCTACCCAAGCTAGTAAGACTAATATGGGTATGAACTATTTGTTAAATGATTAAAGGTACATGGAACCGTCATTGGAAATCATACCTACTAGTTATCTTATTCATCCTATTGAATTCCCTCTAGCTTCAGATCACCAAATCCAATCTAATCTTTAACTAGGAAGGACTAAATAGAATATACCTTTTTCCTTTTTTTAATCACCCCTTAACCCTTTTTTCCAGATCATATATTGAGTAGGAAGACAACACTCTGGTCTGCAGTCTTCAATCTACCCATATGTCTACTGATTTCTCACATCTAGAATTGGAGTCTACCTTCAGTTCCTCCTCCCTGAGATCTCTTATGGGCTTCTTTCAGTCAAAAATTCATCCAACTACTCAAAAGAAATGCTTGGGTTTAGGTCTTTAGATCACACATTCAAGCCAAGTCTCAAAGTCTCTTTTCTATGCTTACCCATCCCTTTACTGGAGATAATTTTAAATTCCATCTTCCCCTGCCACCTCTGAGAGGGAAACAGTTCCCATAAACACAACTCAGACCAGAAAAAGGTAAGGATTGCAGCTTATAAGAACTTAAATTTAATATTTCTTTAACAATTCAGATTTGAAGAAGGGTATAGGAAGTATCCACTATGCAGGAAAATAGGGAGAGGCAAAGTAGGACTATTGGAATTCTTTACAGAGAATTCTAATGCTGAAAGCGACAGTCATCTAAACCAATCTTACTTATTCCAAAGTAGCAAATACTTATTAAGTGTTTACTATGTGTAAGACATCAAGTCTTGGTCATATCAAGACAAATGAGAAATAGTCAATGGCCTCAGGGAACTTAGATTCTATGGGGAAAGAGATCATAGAAACAATTTGGGGAAAGTGGAAGAGATGATAGAAAAAGACAGCAGAGGCAGAAAAGAAAAGAAAGGAGGAGAAAGACAGTAAGGGGGAGGGAGGAAGGAGAAAGAGAAAAAGCTAATTTATTAAGGGATTGCCAAGCAATGTGCTAAGCTCTGGAGATATAAAAACAAGATAGTTTTTCCTCTTAAAGACTTTAACCTTCTAATGGGATAAGACATAGCATAAATAGGAGGTGGAAAACAAAGTGGGGAAAGATAGGAAGAAGATACCAGTGGAGCTAGGCATCTGGTACAAAGGTGGAATAGACTAGAGAGAGCCAACTGAAAGAAAAATGAGCAGTTTGTCTGGGGCTTCTCAAGGTATGGCAGTCCAAGGCAAGGACTCATCAATCACTGAGCATTATATTGAGGATTGCATTGGGCACTACAAAAGTCATCCTTAGATAAGCAAATCAACTGGTGTGACCATGGAATAGGCTAGAGAGTGGTAAATAAAATAGATCAGTTGAGGAAGCAGAAAGAACTAATGACTGGGAGAAGTAGGAAAGGCTTTCTGTTGGAAGTGGCCCTTGAATTGAGGTGAACAAAGTTAGAGAATCTAAGAGGAAGTGCATTCTAGGCATAGGAAGCAGTCTATAAAAATGTGTGGAGGAAGGACATGGGATATTGAACCCTGAAAGAGATAGTAGTCCAATTTTTAAGTAGAAGTTCATCTGAAATAAATCAGCAGAGATAGATGGGAGCCAGAATGTGAAGAGCTTTAAATACCAGGCTAAGAATGCCATATTTCATTCAAAAATACAGGAGGACAAATTGGAAAGGAGGGATACTAAAAAGAAAGAGACCAAACAAAAACTTATATCAATAGTCCAGGCAAAAGGTGATAAGGGGGCTGTGTAGAAACAACAACAACAACATATGCATATATGTATATACAAATATATGTATGTATATATGTGGGTTTGTGTATATATATATATATGTGTGTGTATATATATATGTACATATATACATATTTATATGACTCACTCGTATAAAAAGTGATGATTGAACTAATGGAAACTGATAAGTCAAGAAGATTGAGAAAAAAATTAGAAGGATAAAGACTGTCTTAGAAGATACCTAGGAATAGCAGTTGAAAAATCAATGACAATCCAGGCCAGGAGCCTGAGGAGGATCTTAAGTATGAGGAAAACAAGGAAAGAGCATTGTCATAGAAGCCAAGGGAAAAGAGAACATTCAGAAGGAGAGGGGAGTTGCCAGCATCAGAGAAGTCAGAAAGAATGAGGAGTCAGAAAAAGCCATGGACCTAATAGTTAAGAAATCATTGCTAACTTTAGAAGAAGTTTTGGTCAAGTGATGGTATCAGAAGTCAGTCTTCAAGGAAGTAGAAAATGAAAAAATCAGTCTCAATTACTTTCCAGAAATTAGGAAATGAAAAAAAAGAAGATATAAAAGTTGATAAATTTAAGGGATGGCAAGGATAAAAGAATACGTCTTAAAAACTGGAGGAGATCTGGACTTGTCCAAAATCAATGAGAAGCAGCAAGTACATAAAGATTGAAGATAAAAGAAAGAATGATCAAAAGGCCAAGTCCCTTGAAGACATTGAAAAGGATGAGATCAAGAGCACAAGAGCAACAAGAGTTGGTCTTGGTAAGGAGAAGGATTGTCTTTTCTTAAGGACTGAAATAAAAGATGAATGGGTGAGGAATGGTTTAGAGAGTTTTTGAGGTATGGGATAGAAGCAAAGAGGGGGTATAACTCCAATTTTATATAGGAATATCAAAGAGTAGGAGCACCAAAGAAAGATGGTAGTGGTAAGCCAGGTTGGGATATTGCAAAGCATTTACAGAAACAGAGAAAGGGGACATGGAATTCAAGGGCAGAAGATGAGTGTATTGTTGAACAGGTCACTTTACAGATGACAACATGGAGACCTGGAAGGTTCAAACAATGTATTCCAGGTCATATAAACAACTGGTGCAGAGCAGGGACTAAAAACACAAGTCTCTTGCCTTCAGATCTCATTTCCCTCTCTAAGGCTTTTTCAACAGTGATCTGGCAAAGTCTCTGCCATTTATTGGGTTATAAGGTAGAATGGTTCCTGATTAAATTATTTATCCTTCTGCTTTTCTCTTAGTTTCATCCTATTTTGACTAATCCCATTCATTTGACTTTTATTTTCATAAAACCATGATGTCAATAATAAAAGCATTCTCTTTGTACATACTATAACTTTTCTTTACCCATGTGATTCTTGTCCACATTTTTTCATTCATCCTCCATAGAAAACCTATCAAAAACAATGGAGGTATTCCACTGCATCTTTAAATATGTATGGTTACCAATATACTCTTGTTCTTGAAATGTGCTTGGTCTACCACCCTTTCTGGTCACACAGATCTCTATGACATCTTTTAGATCAAAGATTCTTAAACTGTGGATCATGACCCATATAGGATCATATATTGAAAATGGGGGTTATGAATAGTTTGGCAACAGTAAAAAGTTAAACAAGCACATCCATCTCATTAATGTGTAAATTTGCTTTCATCTTTAATAAATGGTAATATTACATACATATATATATACTAAACAATTGTTTTAAAATAAATGTCTTTATGACTAATTATCAGTAAATGTTTCATTTGTCTATTTTATATAGCTATATATATACCTGGAGGTATATGAAGTTTTATAGACTAAAAGGGGTCACAAGTGATAAAATTTAAGAAAACCTGTTTTAGACTACTTCTCATGGCCAATTATTATTTTATTGTCCACCACACAAATGTACATTGTTCATTGATTCACTCACAATTTTTATTCTTCTGAGATCATGGCATTCCATGATTTCATTGTAGCCATGTTCTATCAGTAGGAAAATACTGGTATAGACAAAAAAGGAAGGGGCAGCTAGTGGTGGTGCACTGGATACAGCACTATCCCTAGCATCAGGAGAACCTGAATTCAAATTCAGTTTGTGATACTTATTAGCTGTGATCCTGGGCAAGTCACTTAACCCTGAATGCCTCAAAAAATGGGGAGGGGTGTCATTGTAGAGAAGAATTTGAAATCATTGAACTCATTATGAAGTCTTTCAAATCCTCATTTAATCTCCACAAACTGAGAATGAGCAGTTTCTTTCAGATTTAGTGTTAAAACAACAAGAACAAAATACCAACCTATATTTACATTTTGATGAATCCATTAATTTGTTGGTATGGGCATTCCCTCCCCTAGGGTAGCTTACAAACTTTCTATGCCCTTTTGACATCCTGCAATTCTTGTCCACAACTTTCTATAAACCCCTTTTCCAAGATCTGTCTTATGTGCTATGTCATGGACCTCCTATGAAAAGAAAGGAGATAAAACATTTATTGGTGCCTATTATGTTCTAGGCACCATGCTAAGTATTTTCACAAATATTGCCTCATTTGATTCTCACAAAAACCTTGTTAGATAATTGCTATTATTATCCCCATTTTATAGTTGAGGAAACTGAGGCAGACAGATATTAAAGTGACTTCTCCAGGGTCACATAGCTAGGAAGTATCTGAGGCTAGATTTGAACTCAAGTCTTCTTGATTCCAGACCCAGAGCTCAATTCACCATGCTATCCAATTGCCTCATTCAAATCTTATCTAGGACATTCTTAAATCCCATTTTCAAATGTCTTTCATGTGCTATTTCATGAGCTTCCTATGGAAATTCATAAAATCATTCATTATAAATAAAATAAATTATAAATTACACATATGTAACCTATTTAAAATTATTTGCTTTTTAAGGACAGGGGAAGGAGAAAATTTGGAACTCAATAATTTTTAAATGAATGTTTAAAATTGTCTTTACATATAATGGAGAAAATAAAAAAAAAAGATTATAAATCTCTTGATTGCCTTATTAGATTCTCAAGAAGGCCATCAAAAAGTATGGCGGTCTCTCCCCCCCCTAAAAGAGTACCTTTCTCTATGGATTAGTTTAAGAATTTATCTTGAACAGTCTATTCCCTTCTTAATCTAATTCAACAAATATTTTTAAGAGACTAGTTGTTAGAATCACTTTCCCCTTCACTGATTTTAAGAATGTGAATTTAAGTGAATTTAAGCCTCTTTCTTTTGATTATAGTAGAAAGTGAAATAGTTTTGGAATGAGAGGATCCAAGGTCAAATTCCACCTCATTCACCACCTATGCAACCATGGTTAAGTTATTTAGACTCTTGAAATTCAATGTTCTTATCCATAAAACAAAGGGATTGGAACAGATGGACTCAAGGTCTCTTCTAGTACTATATCTATGACCCATTGATAATATATCCTACATGTCTTCTCTTCATTTGCCAATATCTCCTTATTAGGGCAACCCTTCCATTTTCATCCTAAATATACAAATAGCAAAATTTCTCAAAAATGTTCAATGCCTGTTCCCCTTGTTGCTGAATCATTTTAGTTGTATCCGACTGTTCATGATCCCATTTAGGATTTTCTTGATAAAGATGCTGGACTGGTTTTGTCATTTCCTTCTTCAGCTCATTTTACAGGTGTGGAAACTGACTTCACATAGGATTAAGTGACTTTTCCAAGGTTAAATTGTCGTACAACTACCTGAATTCAGGTCTTCCCGAGTCCAAGTCCCACATTCTGTCCACTACACTAGTTGCCTATCCTGTTCTCCTTGACATTAAATAAACCTTCTCACACACCTATTTAATTTAAAAGGAGATAAATTCTAGTATTTACTATGCATATGACTACAAGAAATAAAATATATTGGAGTCTGAATGCAGATTGAAGCATGCACTTAGAACTTTCTGTATTTTTTGTGTTTTTTTTCCTTTTTTATCTGTTTCTTCGTTCAAAATAAAAACTCTGTTTTACATGATTACACATATGTAACCTATTTAAAATTCTTAGCTTTTTAAGGACAAGGGAGGGAGAAAAATTGGAACTCAATAAATTTTTAAATGAATGTTAAAAATTGTCTTTACATATAATGGGGAAAATCAAGTACTATTTTAAAAAACAATAAATAAAAGTAAAATACATAGGTTTATTTCAATAGGATAACAGAACTATTTACCAAATATTCCCTATACTCCCTTGACAACCTTTTTCATATTCCCTGGGAATATAAGTGTCCCAGATTGGGAATCTCTACATTTTAGCATTATACTCTATGCTACATGCTGTACCTATTATATCATAATAACTTGGATATTCCATTACGATTGACCATTTATTCCTAAAATCAGTGAAGAGAGCAAGATCACTTCAGTCTTCACTTTGACTGCATGGGAGAAGGAACCAAACGAAGCAAGCTACTTGGAAGCAACTCAGACCCCAGACTCCCCCAAACAATCCAAAGCATTCTGTGTTAGCACTCGATCCTAAGATCTGTTGCTTGGACATCGGGTGGGACAAGCAAGCTGACATCCTACTCTCCCAAGTGGGGCTCTGTGTAACCAGGGAGCTCCCAGTTGCTGGGCTGGGAAGCCATCTGGCTGCTGGAAGTTAATAATTTATAATGAAGATAATCACCCTTCAAGGTTCTTGCCTCGTGGGACCATTAAAAAAGATTCAATTCAGAGCCAGTGAGTTCTTTACAAGAGGGGACAAGGAGGTGTGGGGGAATAAGGGGGAGCAGAAACAGAGAGGGAAAGGGAAGGGGGGAGTCTTGCCAGGTGGGCTCATGCTTTCCTAACTCTCTCTTCCAAAAGGGGGAGGGGGAAGTTGATGAGGACAAAAAGAGTAAGGTTGTTCAGCCCGAGAAGTCGACCTTTAGCCAGCTGTCTCTGCACAAGCCCAGCACGGGTGCAATTTACAGGTCTTTCCTCCCTGCCAACTCCCACCGCACAAAGAGGAAAAATCAAACCCAGGCAAGAAAGGGAACGCGAGAGACAGAAAGACGGAGACAAGAAAGAATAATCCTGCAGAGCAATCATGTCTGGGGCTGCTGGGATGGCTCTTTCTGTTCTCTTTCCAGGGCACTGAATGGCCCCCACTGTGCTAATTACTCCCATTACTTGACAAATTCTCCATTAACGAAGCACCAGAGTGGGGAGAAGAGAGGGGGCTGGTGAAGGCTCAGCATGGATTGGGGAAAGGAAGGCTTGGGCTAGGAGCTGTCCCAGGCAAGATTCCACAGAACCCCGCCTCCCAGGCAGAGATGAGGGAGGGGGGCATTGATTAAGGCCGGGCTTTGCCCAGAGAGCTCTGGTGTCTTCACAGGCAGCAGAGACAGTCAGTAAGGTGGCAAGCACCTTACAATGTTCTGGCATGGCCCAGAAAGGGACAAATCGAGGGCAGGGAACGGGGACGTGTCTTTGTAGGCCTATCATCCACCCACCTAGGATGACTCTCCCTGTAAGAGCTGAGAATTAATTTGGGGGTGTCTAAATGTATTTGCTGCAGGAACCTGCCAGCCTTCTCTCAATACAGTGGGAGAATTGTGGAATGCAAAAAGCAAAGGAGGAAGAGGAATGAAAAGTGGACAATACTGTCAAAGAACAAACAGGTGACCCAAACTGGCCAACACAAATGGATGAACCTCTGTCTAAATTTCATTCATTCACTCACTTGTTCATGCATTCAGTATACATTTATTTTTTAATTTAATTTTTAATTAAAATGTATTTTCTCTCTTTCCCATCCACCACCATTAAAAAAAAAAAAGAAAACAAAATCATTGTAACAAATATCCAGTCAAACAAAATAAATCCCTCCATTGACCAAGTTCAAAAAGTATGTCTCATTCTGTACCATGAGTCCTTCGCTTCTTTGTCAGGAAGTAGATAACATGTTTCATCAGGGGTCCTCTGGAATTACAGCTGGTCATTGCATTGCTCAAAGCTATTCAGTCCTTCGTCTGTCTTTACAATTCGGTGTTCATGTACTTAATGGTAACTTTGTGGGGCAACTAGGTGGCACAGTGGATAGAGCACCAGCCCTGACGTCAGGAGGACCTGAGTTCAAATTTGCTCTCAGACACTTAACATTGCCTAGCTGTGTGACCTTGGGCAAGTCACTTAACCCCAATTGCCTCAGCAAAAAAAAAAAAAAAAGTAACTGTGCAAAATATTACTTTAAGCACTAAGAAAGAAAAAAAAAGTATAGAACAGGCATATCAAACTCACCTAAAAACAGAGGCTACTAAATCTGCTATGGGGAGTCCTGCAAATGCATATTGACTTAGAAAATCATGTATTGACATTATCTGTGTTCTAATGTATTTTATCTATTTTGTTAAATATTTCTCAGTTATAATTTAATCTGGTTGAGGCTACACTTGAGAGTATCTCAGACCACAATGTGGCTATCAAGGTGTGTATTTGATGCTTGTAGTTAAGAGAATAAAATTTCTTCTTTTTCATAACTTTAATTCAATAATAATAATACTAGAAAGACACAAATAGCTAATAATTATGATACAAAACATTAAAATTATGACAGTTAATAATTACAACAAAACATTAACATCAAATGATAAGAAAGGTATAAAAAGTGTTATGTGAAGTCTAAGGAGGAACAGGTCAGGGGAATAGGGAAAATCAGTGTGGTCTTGGCATTCAAGAAATTAGCTAAATCATGTTTTGACTTCTTTTCATATTTCAACATTCTCTATTTTTGCAGCTTATTCTCTTTATTTTTTTTAAATCCCTTGCCATGCCTTCCTCTGCATAGAAACTTGATTTATACTTGTTAAACCAACAAAATTCCTTAAATTTTAGCTGGGTTTTATCAGCATAAAGAACTATCATTCCAATAACACACTCGAAGTCTGTTTCAGAAGTCAAAGAAGACACTATGAGACCCTCTGGGGCTTGGCTTCCCCATATAGGATCAAAGCTGAAATCAGAAAAGATAGTATTTAAAAAAAAAAAAAGACGACTTCCTACAGTAATAATTGGGTTGTTTTCTCCCAACAAATACAACAGCTACTTACATTAATATAGTGATTTTGGTTACAAACCCTTACATATACATTATCTCATTTGAACCTCACACAACAACCATTTGTTGTGGTAGGAAGTACATATGTTATGATCTCCTCTTTCCAGATGACGCAACTGAGACAGAGTTGGTCTGTGTGTGTGTGTGTGTGTGTGTGTGTGTGTGTGTGGTGTGGCTGTACACCAAGGAAGATACCAAGACAACTTTGATTTAATAGATGCCCCAGGGAGTTGCCTGAGGCAGAGGGGTTAAATGATTTGCCCAAGATCTCAGAGTAGTTAAGTATCATCAGTCCAATTCTGTCCCCTTTACGCCAGGGGTCCTCTCTAAGCAGGGTAAAACAACATTTCTTTTCATTTGTCCTAAACTTGCTTCTCAAGATTAGGAATAGAAACTCAGGCTTAATACATCCTCATTCTTTCCAAACCCTTTAAGATAATGGAGACATTTTTCCTATTCTTTTTATGTTTTCATTCTTTTAGGCTGATCCATAATTATACAGCAGTCCCCACCTGCTAACCCTCCCCATCGCTAGTTTGTCCTTTATAGACAAAGGAGGGATTGAAGCAAGTCAATAAGCATTTAGTAAGCACCTACACTGTGCTAAGCAGTGGGGATACAAAGAGAGACAAAGGACAATTTCTGACTTCAAGGAGCTAGCAGTCTAATGTAAGACAACTTACAAATGAAGACAAAGTATACACAGAATAAATAGGAGATAATCAACTAGAACCAAGAGATACTGGGAAAGAAAGGTGGGATTTTAACTGGGATCTGAAGGAAGTCAGGGGAACTAGCAGGCAGAAAGGAGGAGAGAGAATTCTAAGCTTGGAAAATGGCCAGTGAAATACCCAGAGACAGGAGATAGAGAGGTGGGAGGTAGCAGAGTGAGTACTTCAGGAACCTTGGGGAAAGCACCTAAATGATGGGTAGCGACAGTGACACAGAGATTTGAGCCTGTACTTAGGAAGGGATGTTCTGGTCGTGGCCCCCAATCTCCACCTCCACACACCACCACTCCATGCACAGGTCAGAAGGTTCCTTAGCCTTCATGCTTTGACTCAGCAGTATCATCTGTGTTGAAGGAGAGAAGGGTCAACAAGCAGCTGTCATGGAGGCAGTGACATTCAAGTACCCATCACTCCCATGAAAACTGCTACTATAAACTGTCAATGGTACCTGAATTTTTCACCCCCAAAAGATGACTTGCAAATCCCTCCTGGGGCAAGATGATCTCCTCTTTCCCCAGGACCATTCTAAGCCAGACAGATTATTGTCCAAAAGATCTATCCTAGTCTTAAACCAGACTTTCATGCTTTCTACTTTATGATCTTGAACAGAGTTCTCTCTGCCTTCATTCCAATAACATACTCGAAGTCTGTTTCAGAAGTCAAAGAAGACACTATGAGACCCTCTGGGGCTTGGCTTCCCCATATAGGATCAAAGCTGAAATCAGAAAAGATAGTATTTAAAAAAAAAAAAGACAACTTCCTACAGTAATAATTGGGTTGTTTTCTCCCAACAAATACAACAGCTACTTACATTAATATAGTGATTTTGGTTACAAACCCTTACATATACATTATCTCATTTGAACCTCACACAACAACCATTTGTTGTGGTAGGAAGTACATATGTTATGATCTCCTCTTTCCAGATGACGCAACTGAGACAGAGAGGTGAAATAGTTTGACCAAAGTCACCACTAATAATTGTCAAAGACAGAAGTAAAAATCAGGTCATAGGCTCACAAACCTACAGCTGGAAAGGACCTCAGAAGCCTAAGGACACACAGATAATTCCAAAATGGCATTTGAAACCATTACCTCAGACTCAAGACCCAGCATTAGCTCCATTTAGTCTCCCAAACCTAATCATTTATTATTTTCATCACAATGTACTATCTGTCAGATCTTTCCATGAGTCTCCAAAACAATTAGAGAATAACATCAACTTCTCTGTGACAATCAAATCCAAAGCCTTCTGGCTTGGCTCTCTTGGTCCTCAAGGATCTCATTCCTCAGTTGACACTGCCTCCTTTATATTGATTGGGTCATGCTAGTCTTTCCTCCATTATGAACACTGAGTCTAGAGTGAGCCCTTGTTAGACCAAGTCTCATTAAAGTGTAAGGAATTAATATAATAGTAATGTCAAGAATACTGGTTCTGGAGCCAAGGAAGGGATCTAAATTCAAATCCTGCTTCTGGTGCCACTTAGAACCAAAATTATTATATTAATTTTATTATTACATTTAAGACAATACACACATAATAATATAATAATTGATATTAGTAAATATAATAATTATGTTGGTACATTAATATTATATTAAAGCATCACTCTGGTAGCACTCATGTGATCTGGGGCCAATCACTTTCCCTTCTGGGACCTCAGTTTCCCATCTGTAAAAAGGAGGGAGTTGAAATATATGTCTTCCACAGACCTTCCAAGTCTTTGATTCTATGTGACAAATGTCTCCTGTCACAGATGCCATTAAAGTCACATTTAGATAATGGGCTTCCTTTTGTAGTAGTGAAAAACTGGAAATTGAGTGGATGCCCATCAATTTGGAAGTGATTGAATAAATTATGGCATATGAATGTAATGGGATATTGTGTTATAAGAAATGATGAGTAGGATGATTTCAGAAAAGCCTGGAAAGACTCACATGGACTGATCCTGAGTAAGGTAAGAGGAACCCACAGAACACTGTACACACCAACAACAAGATTATGTGATGATCAACCATGATGGACTTGGCTCTTCTCACTTAAAAAGCACTTTTCAGATAACCAGTAAGTAATCATGAACAAATTGCCAAGATATCAGTATCTCAGTATAAACTTTGCTATATAAACTCATTAAGATACTTGGGGCATTATTGATAAGTCACTGTCAGCATCATTCCTTCTTATAATCCCTATTCTGATACCTCATCATGACATGGACATAATATAGTCAAAGACTATATCAACAATGTACACATTTGAAAATTGTATACTTCTAAGAAGCTTCAAGGGATTCAGGTAGAGGTGCAGTGATATACTGTATGACTTGTTTTTCTTACTTTTCCAAGAGAACTGGATGATATCTTGATTTGCCTCTGAGTTGGATTTAAATGAGGAAGAGAGTTGTGCAAACTCATCTGCCTCACTATCTCTTCCTGAGTCAATCCTAGCAATCAATCAACAAGGACTTAATAAATACCTGTTATATGCCACAGGGGCATCTAGAGATAAAGTATCAGACCTGGAGTCAGGAAGATTCTTTTCCTAAATTCAAATTTGGCCTCAGACACTTCCTAGCTGTGTGACACTGGGAAAGTCATTTAACCCTGTTTGCCTAAGCTTCATCTGTAATATGAGGTAGAAAAGGAAAAAGCAATCAATCTCCTCTAGTATCTCTGCCAAGAAAACCCTAAATGGGATCACAAAGAGTCAGACATGACTAAAAATGACTGAACAACAACCAAGTTATATGCCAGTTACTGTGTTATGCTCTTGTAATTCAAAAAGAGAGATAAGTTCTGCCCTCAAAAGTCTTCTTTTTAGGAGGGATTATATCTTTATGATAATTAGATGCAGTATATATATAAAATAAATACACAGTAATTCAAGGGTTGAGAGGATGTGAAAAATTAGGGCAAATAGGAAAAGTCATACTAAAGAGGATGACTCTTGAATAAAATCTTAAAGGGAGCTAAGGGTTTCAAGACTTGTAGGAAGGGGAAAAAGCATTCCAAGCCTCAGAAAGAGCCTGAATTGGGCAAAGACAGGTCAGAGTCATCCAAGTTGGGGTCTAGAAAAAGATGAAGGAATGGGATAACAGGGATTCATGTGTAAGAAGACCTTCACATGTGTGAAACTGAACTAGTTAACAAGAAGATCTAGTTTTTGAAAAGTATAAAGTAAAGCCAAGGAATGATGGCTTTGGAAAGCATTGAGGGTTGAAGGGAATGGAGCTGTGATGAGGCTGGAGAATAAGTTTTTAAAATGGTGAGATACAGGGAAAAAACTAATAAATAAGGGAAGAGAGTGAAGAAGAAGTTATTGTCAGATACAGGAAACTTCATAGTGCTATATAAATGGCAGTGATTACATCATTATTCCTCATTTTCTTCCTATAGTTAAGTCTCCATGTGGGAATTCTAGGAAGTTAGTTTAAGGCACAGAGACATGCCAGGTTTTTTTTTTCTTTTTCTTCTTCTTTTTTTTTGTAATTTTTAAAAACATATTTCCATGTCAAGTGCTTGCTAGGTCCTAGGCATAATTCTAGGCAGTGGAGATACAAAGATGGAAAATGAGGCATTGTAAATGGAGAACAGCAAGAGAGGCTAGTTTGGTTAGAATACAGAGTGACAGATGGGTAGTAATGTAATCAGTTTAGAAAAAGAGGCTGAGATCAGATTTTGAAGAAGAGGAAATTGTATTTTATCCTAAATGCAACAGGGAGCTTCTGAAGTTTCTGGAGCAAAAAAGTGACATGATAAGACTTGTACTTTAAAGATACTAATTTGTCTACTCAATGGAGGAAGAAATGGTGAGGGCAGTGATTGGATGCAGGGAGACCAATCTGGATATTATTATAACAGTCTGGGCAAGAAGTGATTGGATCCTAGTCTAGGGTGACTTATGCTAAGAGTAGAGAAAAGGTTTTGGAATACATAGAGAAAGGATGTAGATGGGAAGAGAACCATAACTGTTCAGTATCATAAATTCCCAAGGAAGAAAGAATAGATGAGAGGAGGAGGATTATTAACAGTATCAACCTCAGTTCACTTTTATCACTTCCTACCCATATGAACTTGGATAATTAATTACCTTTTCTATATAACTTAATTTACTCATCATAAAATGAAGGGGAAGTAGCAAGCTAGATCAATCAATCAACCAAACAATTAATATTTATTAAGCACCTTCTATGTGACAGGCACAATGCTAAGGAATTCAGATAAAAACAAAGACAATACCTGCCCTCAAGGAGCTTACATCCAATGGGAGAAAGTCAATAAAGAAGGAAGCTGAAAAGCTAGAAGGTACTTGACTCTGAGACTATTGGAAAATTGCAAAGAAGTTTCAAAAGCAGTGTAGCTGGTGGGAAATGGAGATAACTAGATGGTTTCTTACATTCCTTCCATCTATAATTTGTGATCCATGATCCTGCAGCAAGATCAAGATGGAGGCCATTAGATAAACTAATAAAGTGATCATCAGCAAACTTGGAGAGAGCAGTTTCAGTTGAATGGTAAGGATGGAAGTTAGATTACAAGGGGTCAAAAAATAAATGGGAGTTGAGATGATGAAGATTATTTTCTAGGATTTGGGCTGTGAAAGAGAAGAAAAATATAGACATATTTTGAGGAGTTGATAGCATTGAATGAGAGATTTTAAATTTTGTTTTTATTAAAGCTAGGGGAGCTCTGAGTATGTTCATAAAGCAAGAAATAAGCCTTATGGAAAGAACTAGTAAATAAGAGAAGAAGGTTGGAAATAAGGAAGAAAGGAGCAACACTCAAATTGAGCTCCTGAAGAAAATGTGAAAATGATATCAAGGGCACGAGTTAGAAAGGTTAGAATTGGTAAAGAAAAAGTTATCTTATCCTTTGTGACTGGAACAAAGAAGATGATAGATTGGTAGATTAGATGGATAGATCAGATTGAGCATTTATCAAGTGCTTGCTAGATCCTAGGCACAATTCTAAGCACTGAAGACACAAATAAAAGCAAACAAAATGGTTCCTGCCCTCCAAAAGCAAGCATTCTAATGGGGAAGAATTACACAGGTAGGGGAACTGAAAAGCAGGGCTAAGAAGAAGAAGGATACCCTGCAGAATAAAGGTAACAAAGCAAGAGAAGCAGTCTAGAGAGTATATCCACATATGAGAAAGGTGGTGGGGGATATCTAAGGTCCTTCCTAAAATAGTGGTCCTGGAAAGTGAATTACCAATCAGAGAAACAGGGTCTCAAAGCAGAACTTTTCTTCAGAATGGCAAGGTGGTAGGCAAAGGAGCAGAAGTCAGGCAAAAAGGATGAGTGGATAGAGGAGGATGCTGAGGTGATTTGAAATGTGACATTGGGGAGGATAAAGAGCTCATGATGACAGATGGTCTCAGTTTTTTCAGGGTCCTCTGCTGAAAAGAAGGGGGAGGTGGTAGTGTAGGTGTTTTGAGAAGAGAAAAGAAGGTTTGGAATAGCTCCTCTGGGGAATATGAAAAAGTCAATCAGGGAAGACTAAGAGGATTGGCACACAGCAGTGAAAGACCCAGTGGAGATGAGATAAATATGCAATGTACCCAGTCAAACTCAGCACAGTATGTAAGCAGGAGCAGAGAAGACAGGTCAGAGAAGTCCAAAGTTGGGATTTGGGAAAGGCTGAATAGGAATTCCAGCGTAAGAGGAATGACTTTTGATTTTGATTTTGCAGAGAATAAAGTCAAAGGATGATGGCTTTGGAAAGCAGTGAGGGCTGAAGGGATTAAGGGTGGAAAATAAGTATAAAAAGTGGTGAGGAAGGAAAAAACTAGTAAATAAGGAAATAGAGTGAGGAAGGAAAGTTTATTGTCAGATCCAGGAATTTCAGAGTTGTGGGTGGTTGAGATATTGTTTGTCCATTTTTGACCAGGACCAATGACATCATGAGTGATGTCTTGACTTGCACATGAATTGGATTTAAATAAGACAGAGTTGCACAAAGTCAATAGCCTCAGTCTTTCTTCAAGGGTCATCTGAGCCCAGAAATAAGGTAAAAGTCAGGACAACTGGCTTGATATCTTGGATGTCTGACCAAGCTTCTAGCACTCCACAGGACCTGCTTCAGCCGCTTTCATAGCCATTGGAATAAATTGTGCTCATCTGCCCGTTCCTCCAGGACATTCTCACATGTTTGGAGTAGACATCGTCCAGCTCACTGACATTTTGAAGCTTTTCAGTTATCCTCAACCTAGTTTAGCCCATTTGCCTAGATGATTTTACCAGGATGTAGTTATACATGCTACACTTTCATGGAGCCGCAGCTGGGTGAATCAGACGGACACCAAAGGGGAATGAGCAGCTCAGCAAGCCCTCATAGCAGAGATGCTAGTCATCCTTGAATATCCCATACACCTCAAATAGTGAAGATAGAATATATGTAGATGATGAGATCAATAATATGACCACTCCTATGTGCAGATAAGATAAAGTGAAGATATAAATCACAAAAAATGACAAAGGTCATTTGAGTAGGACATTTAAGTTGAAGTCCACATGTGTGAGGGCAGAATTTGGGCTGGAGAAAAGTGAGTCAGTTATGGAACTCCTTGAGAAAGGAGGGAGAATAGCCAGGGGTCTAGTTTAAAAAAATCATATTTTTCTTGTGCATCATGATAAATGTGGATATATGAATTGTGCATGTTGAACATATTTTGAAAACAAAAAAGCTATTATTAAAAAAAAGAAATAAAGGCATAACTTGCCTTATCCACCTAAAAAAATCATATAATCTAATGATCTTTAAGGTGCTTTCTCTCAGGATGCTTCTTGAAGGAAGGTTCCATTTTGTTTATTTGTATTTGAACCTCCAGTACTGAGAACTTTGCCTAGAACATAGCAAGCACTTAATAAACACTCTATCTATCCACTAGTTACCTATTCTGTCTGAACTCTAAAATCATTATTCCCATTTTGAAGACAAGTAAACTGAGGCACAGACTCAAGGCTAAGGCCATAGAAATATTATGCGACATTTAGTAATGTAAACTTAGTAGGTAACCTTAGTAAATCCCCATCTTGCCTCCCAACTCTCACATGCATGGCTGCTCTAGATGTCCTAATTGTGCAGTATAGCACTGTAGGAAGGATTGTGGTGATGTTTTCCTCTTTCTAGTTCAGTGGAATTGAGAGTAAAAGGACATGGATATGACTCCCAGTTCTGCCATTTACAACCTGTGTGACCTTGAATAAGTCACTTGACCTCCCTGGGGGGTCCATTTTATCTGCTGTAGAAAATTAGGCTGTTATACGAGATAACTTTTAGTTTCTCTTCTAGCTCTGAATCTATCATCTTGCCATTAGCAAGAACCTACTGCTTAAGTCACTTCATAACCACCTCAATGAACGTTTAATTTGAAATGGAGTTCTCCATCACCAATACCTTAGTCTGGCCTCTATGGTCTGTATTGTTTAACTCTTTGTGCATTAAATACAGTTATACTTTCTATATTGTGAATTTCCTCATTGATGTTTTGATATATCATGATTTTGATACGTTGCAGATTGACATAAGGAATTAAATAGGAATTTAAGGGGATTGAAGATGCCACAGGTGACATTCAAAGGCTAGCAGATGATTCAGAAAAAATTTAAAAACTCAAAAATGCATAAAATATACATATAGTATTATATAATATCAACATATTTTATTTTTAATACCATAAATGTACCCAAATTTTACAGTAAGGTACTATCAACACCCCATAAGAAAAAAAAATATTCAGACTTCTAGTCTCTAGTATGAAGGGAGGGCCAAAAATTTTTATGCAGATTTTCCAGGTCCTGGGGATGCTTCACCTCTAACCCCCATGATGTGAAAGGGATAACTGAAGTTCTGCTTTCACTCTCCTAAAGCCAATGGCCCACAGGAAATTTTCCTCATCTTTCTCCTCCACTGACCTCCTAGATCTCAAATCAGCAAAGCAGCTGAGCCATAAGAACAATGGACCCTTGCAATCCCAATGAGCACACGGCAAAGAGCTTCTGAGTCCATAAATACCTTGTGTAACCAGCGCACAGCATCTTCTCACCCTAGATAGTTTGAAAATTGGGCCCCCTGTGTTTTACTGTCTACTAAAAGATATATAACCTTCATAGCAATACACAGAACTTATCACAAAATAAATACCTATGGGCGATGAAGAATAGAATTGTCTACCATCAAAACTAGGGGCATTTATTAAATGGAATGTTTTTTAAAAATGTCACTCATATTGCCCCTGGATATTGTACCCTAGCACCTGATTCCTAGTCAGCTTCATAATTTACATTCCAGAGGATATCATCACAAAAGCAGCTATTTGTTGTTAGGGGTCCCACAATATCAGTAAAACAGAGCTCTGGGACTGAAAATCTAACAACAGCAATAATGACAGCTGATATTTGTATGTGTATGTGCACCTGCTCTTAAGGGTTTTACATTATTATCTAGTTTAAACATCACAACAACCTTCTGAAATAAGTGCTACATTTATGAATATCCTATTTAACAGATAAATAAACTGAGGCTCAGAGCAGCAAAAAAAAATTTGTTTCTGGTTAATACGTCAACAATAATGGCAGTTCACTTTGATCTCTTGCTACCCATATGATCTTGGGCAAGTAAGTGTTAAGAGTTTGAATCCAGCTTAGATACTTACTACTTAATGAGCAAGTCTCTGAACCTCTCCTTCCTCAGTGTCCTTATCGATAAAATGAATATGGATAAAAAAAAATCCAGAATTGTTGTAAGATTAAAACAAATTTTAAATTAAATTAATTTAAAATAAAATACTAAAAAATATATTTGTATAGTGCTTTGAAACTTTGAAATGCTACAGAAATATTATTCTTATTATCATTTACATTATTATTTGTGGCAGAAGAGAGCAGTAACAATGAGGGGGCATCAAGAAGGGCTCTGAAAGGAAGTGAGACCTGAAAGAATAAGAATTCTCAGAAACATAAGTGAGGTGGGCGTGCATTCCCAGCATTATTTGTAATATAATCTGTAGGCACCATCTTGATCCCCTCTTAGTTTCTCTTGGACTCCAATTCATGAAAGAGAGTCAGGAAGCCTGATGGTAACAAGTAGTTCCTCCTCCTAGGCATCTGTGCTAAGCAACAGGACCCAGACTGTGGGAAAGGCTAATGAATATGAAGAATCCAATTCCTAAAATTCAAGAGTATGTAACCTGGAAGGAACCTTGGAAATCATTTGGTCCATTCTCATCATTTTCTAGAATCAAAGCACAAATAGAAAGGAAATTACTTGTCCAAAATAACACATACAACTTTTTTTTTCTTTTCCATTTGGAATTGGAGCCCAAGTTTTTCAACTTCGATCAATACTTCACCATTGTGCTTCAGAATAGAATTAAAATTTTAAAATTTCAATAAATGCTTCCTTACATACAAAGCACACACACACACACACACACACACACACACACACACAAATGTTTAGCCCATTTCAATGCTTCCCAGATAGCTTTACTTATGGCTTCCAGTTCAAGAGTCTGATATCAAAAGATGAAAAAATTGCCAATTACCTATGACTTTTAATTCAGTAATATTAGAAAAGTGATGAACAATCTAGTGATGTCAATAGATCCTTTTGAAAACTTAACAATGAAACAACTTTGAATGGCTAAATAAAGATTGAATATAAAAAAACCCAGTTTTTTCAGTGTGGCTTAGTGCATAGAGAGCTGGTCTTGAAATCAAGAAGACCTGGGTTCAAGAACCATCTTGCCATATACTAGCAGTATAAACCTGGACAAGGGACTTAAATTCTCAGTATCTCAGATAATTCTCTAAATTGAAGAGAAGGTGTTCCCTATACAGATGAAATCACAGATCTGGGCAAATCTCATAAAGATGGAATTAAAATGAAAAGCTAATGTGGAAGTAACAGAGTATAGCAGAAATTATCATTGGTAGTCAGAGGACAGGTTCTGATTACGGTTCTGCCATTAACTCATTGTACAATATGGAACAAATCATTACACCTCTCTAGACCTCAGTTTCCTCATCTGGAAAATAGGGTAAGATGGTCACATCTCTAAAGTCCCTTCTAATTCAGTAAATATTTTTTACTGTGCTTAAATCCTTGTGAAAAGGAAGAGGCCAAAATTTAAATAAATTTTTTAGTGTTTGCTCTCAAGAAGTTTATCATCAGGAACTCTGAGTTCTATGAAATCTATTATCATTATTGAAACCCTAATCAATCCATGCTTTCTAAATAAAGATTTATAATAATTCAAATGCAGGCTAAAGGATTCTTATGGAATAAAAAGCATTAAATTTTTTCCCTCTGATAATTTTCTACCTAGAAACAAAAAATAGCCTTTTTAAAACATAGATTCAAAAACTTAAGTTTTCTTTCAAACTATTTTCAATTTCTGTGTTCAGAAATTAATTATGTTAAGTTTGTGGATTTTAATGTTAGTGATATATTATTATACAGTGCAGGTCTGTTAAAAATTGCAATTTCTTCATTAACTTACTTCATTTTGTTCTCTAGTACCTATTTATATCTTCACTCAGAAAATTTACTCTACTTGAAAGAAATAAAGCCACAGCCCCTTAAAAGTCTCAGGCTTTTCATTATCAGACTGGTCTTCTTTCATTCCAGATTAAAGAAATCATATGCAATGTGCAAAGGGGTGTAGGATGTCAAGTCAGTAGGAATCAAATACTTAAGACATGAGGAACCGAGAGGGATTTTGCCATCTCCCACACAATTTGTCATGTCTAGAATCACTGTCAAGATCCTTTCTTCTTTCCTTATTGATATATAGCCATTTTCCTGACTTAAGGACAAGATTCATCTGCACTCTGAGATCCTTCTTGTCCCAACAAGTTTATCACCTCATTCCTCTTCTCAAATCCCTTCAATGGCTCCTCTTGCCTGCCAAATAAAAGTAAAACTTCTAAAGTTTTCCCTAAAGGGTATTCAAGGACTTCCATAATCTAAAGCCCATAATTGGATGCCATCTTTCTGAACTTTTTCTCATACTGTTCTTCTTCATTCAACTTGTCAGGCTAATAATTATAACTAACATTGTTACAGTGCTGTTTTACCAATATTATCTCATTTAAGTCTCACAACAACTTTTAAGAAAAAGATGCTGTGTATTAGATTACCTGTCATGTAGGGGTGGGGGTGGGGGGAAGGAGGGGAAAAGCTTGGAACAAAAAAAAAGTTTTGCAAAGGTCAATGTAGAAAAATAACTCATATGTTTTGTAAATAAAAAGCTTTTAATAAAAAAAAAAGATGCTGTTCTTTTCCCCATTTTACAGATGGGGAAATTAATGCAGATAGAGGTGAAGTGACGAGTGTTTAAAGCTAGATTTGAATCCAGGTTCAGTACTCTCTCTGCTGTACCGTCTTATTCCTGGACTTCGTGCTGCTGTTGCATATTCCATGTGTTCTTCTGCCTACATTCTTTTTTCTTAATGTTATATCATATTTATGTCTTACCCTTCATTTGACCCTATCAATAGAAATCTAGTCACCTATTAAAACCTTGCATAAATGCTAGCTCCTCCATGAAGTCTTCCCATGGCACCCCAGTGGGTAGAGACTCTTCCTTAAACTTGTTTTCTTTGGTCCTTCTCCAAGGTGGGAACAACAGTGAGATGAAGAGAATCCTAATATCTAGGAGGGTTAGATAGTTTGCTGTGGCGTAGAGTATAAACAAATATGTTTCTAGATCCTCAAATATAAAATCGAGAATCATGTCCATAAACAAGAAGACCAGGATCCAAGGGAACAGACAGAATAGTATAAAGCCAACATGGGGTCAACCAAAACCAGACACCAGATTTATTGGGAACAAAAATCTAAGCTCCAGCAGAGTTTCTCACAATTTGCCATGCAAAGTGAGTTAAGTAATCCTTGATCTAAGCCCAGGATATCTTGGGAGAGGGGAGACAAGCAGAGGAAAGTTTATTTTCCTGCTTGTAATTCTGGAATAGCTGAATCTACGGACAGCTTCCATTGATGGGTATCATTTCCTAGATGGGTTCCCAGATGGATTCAGTTCAATTTAATTGAATTTTATAAATATTTACTAAATGCTAGCTATATACCAGGGCCTATGCTAGATGCTGTCAAGAGAAAAGCAAATCCCACCCCTCCCCGCTAATGCATTATCTTGTGTTGTAGCTATTTGTTAATGTATTATTTGTCCTTACTAGACTGTAAGTAAAAAGAAGGCAAGAACCTTTGAGTTTCCCCCACTTCCTAGTTTAATGAACTACCAATAATCAAAGGATACATGATCTCATCAACATAGACATTCCCTCCACTAATGCAGATCAAAAGTCTCCTAGTCCTATGCCCCACACATAGTAGATACTTAATAAACACTTGTTCTAGGATCATTTTAGTGATTTTCTATTCATTTTAATGTTTCCTATTCATTCATTAATGCAGAACCTAAAGACTACATGACTTTCTGAATAACATGGACCCTTACCAGCATAAAACCAAGGTCAGAGACATAAAAATTATCTGCCCAAAGTAACACTGTGATCTTGTTAGTGATAAAGCTGAAACAAGAATCCTATTATTTTGAATTCAGTAAGCCAATCAACCATCACTAAATGGGTAGCTATTATGTGCCAAGCATATACTGGATACTGGGGATACAAAAATATAAATAAAACAATAAATAAAATAATTCCTTTCCAAGTGCAGGTTCCTGAAGACTTGGGCCTTGTTCTTCACAATGGTAAATCACTAGATACTAGCCTTGCCTCTCTATTATACAATCATTATAAAATCTTACTATATGCTACCACAGTTTAGCACTAAATAACCTACATCATTTCCTGTGGGAAAGACCTGTCTTCCAATTCATTTAAGTGCTCTTTATGGGTAGAGATCTTGTCTTATTCTTTTTTTTTGGCATCTAGCCATATCTTAGTCTAGTCCTGGGCATCTAGCATTTTCCTAGACACATACTAGGCAAAATCAATAGTGGATGATTAATTGATTTTTTTTTCCACTGCCAGATCTTCATTGACTCCTAGATCAAGCCTGATACCTGATTGTCTATCAGTCTTGAACACATGCCCAACTCAATAGATTTTACCATTGTCACCCATCTCCCAGCTTTACAATTAATTATTCCTGTTCCTCTGGTCTGTGTCTCAAGCTATTAGTGGAATTTAAGATATAATGAGTTAGGGCTCTTCTAAGGACATCACACCAAGCTGGACACTAATGTCCATGAGACAATGATCCCCAGGCTAATGTCAGCTCATTCTATGGGGATCATCAAATCTGAAGATGACTGAGAGTTATCTCCATTAGAACACTGTCAGTCGTTTACCCTAATGCACTCGAGGAGAAAATGGCAGACTACTCTGGCATCTTTGCCAAGAAAATCCCATACGGGGTTATCCAGTGTCAGACGTGACTGAACAACAGACTTTTCATTTATACAAATTGTATGTTTTTCAAGACCCAGGCTCAAGACTTACCTCCCTGTCTAGCATTCTTTGATCACTACAGCCAAAGTGCCTTCCCCTTAACACACATCACTTAGTGAATAAGGCATTGAATTTAAAGTCAAGAAGATGAGTTCAAATAAAGCTTTGAGTTGTATGAGCCTAGCCAAGTCACTTAACCTGTGTCTCAGGTTCTTCCTCTTTAATATTAGAAGGTTGGACTCTATCACTGCTAAGGTCCTTTCTAGTTCCAAATCTCTGATCCTAAGACCCATATGTTTCTCAGTTTCATCATCAGTTTAAAAAAATGGGGGGGGGGAGGAGTTAATATCTTTGAGCTTTCAATTGATTTTCTATATACTCAAAAGTCCTCTAGTTTTTACCATTTATTTGGTAGGTAGCCCATGTATTATCTTTCACATTTATATGGGTATTGCAATAACTTTTTGTAAGCAAACTGAAATCAGAGACTATGTCATAAAGATGTTTACAACTCCCATAGACTCTAGCACAATTCTGTGCACATAGTAGGTAGTTTAATAACTAGATCAATGAATGTCACCCCAGGACCCCAAAAGCAAAAGCATGCCTCCCACATACAGGAGTCACAGTGTTCTGCATATACTAGCCACACTTAATAAATGTTTGTCAAATGAATGAAATTATTGAGTTTTGACTGAATATGCCAATAATCCTTCAGTGAAGTAGTAAGTTTTATCGAAAGACAAGAGTTATTTGGACCCTACCCCCACCTGTCTTTCTTCTAAATTCTTTCCAAGGATGGATGTTATTTGTATCTCCCATCTACATTTAAATAGCTTCCTTACCCCACCCCCCCCCCCCCAAAATTCCAAAATATTTTTTACAAAAAAAAAAAAAAAAAAAAAAAAACACCCTAACCAACACCCTGCCAAAGAAAAGCAATTGTGAAATCCCAAGTACAGTAGGGAGCTGTGATTACTTTCCTCTCTTCTCTAAGTTTCTGGCCTTTATGGCCAGGACTGAGGAAGTGTGGCTATTGGTATGTCCCTCAAGGTGGCAAAAGGGATGCTCTTTTCAAAGTTTTGTTCAATTAATGAGCTGCTAGGAGAATTTACCTTGGGTCAGTTCAAGCTTAGAAGAGAGAGAAAAATGAAAAGGACCTATTTTGCTTTACTGTGAGAAAAGGCAATCAAGATTTTCCATGCAAATGGAAGGGGAGCAATGGTGCCCACTCTCTAAGCCTGTAGATAACCCACTATTGGTGGGTAACAGACTGAGTTTTCTTTAGCTTGGAAAAGAGAAGATGGGTTGGGGGAGAAGGGAACTAGAGAGAAGAACAAGTATTCAAGTCCTTGAAGGGTTGTCACTTGGAAGAAAGAAAAGATTTGTTCTATGTGACCCCAGAGGGTAAATCCAGCCGCAATAGAGGAAGTTGTAAGGAAGCAAATTTACAATTGACCTGAGGAACAACTTCCTAGCAATGAGTGCAGTCCCAAAATAGAGTGGGATGCTGAGGTGATGGATGCCCTTGGGGCACTTCAAGTAGCTCTCCGGCTTGACCACTACTCAGGAAAGGTATAGTAGATATTCCTTAGATTTTGCAATGTACTAGGTGGCTGTTGACTATTGAGAAAGTGTTTAATAAGTGTATCAATTCTATAGTAATATGAAAAAATGCTCTAAACCACTACTGGTTAGAAAACGATGTAAGACGATAGCTTTGAGGTATGATTTTATACCTATCAGAAATGACACATGTTGGAGAAGATGAGGAAAAACAGATATTTTAATGAATTATTGGTAGAGTAGAAAACTGCTCCAACTATTCTGGAGAACAATCTGGAACTAGGTCCAAAGGCTTTAAACTGAATTCCCTTTGGTCCAGCAATATCATTATTATATCTGTACCCCAAAGACATCAAAGAAAAAAGGGAAAGGATTTACATATACAAAAATATTTATAGCAGCTTTTTTGTGATGATAAAGAATTGGAAATCAAGCAGATGATCAACTGGGAAATGGCTGAACAAGTTCTGGTATATAATTGTGATAGAATTCTACTGGGCCATGGGAAATGACAAGGGGGTGATTTAAAACAAAAATATGGCCACACCTATATGAACTGATGCAAAGTGAAGTAAGAAGAACCAAAAGACCACTGTGCATAATAAAAGCTATGTTGTATTAATGAGAAACATGAAAGAATTGGATATTCTGATCATTAGAATAATTTAAGACAGTTCCAAAGTATTCATGATGGGAAAAAATGTTATCTACCTCCAGAGAGAAAATTTATGAATGCTCAGTGCAAATTAAAGTACAATTTTCCCTATTTTATTTTGTAATATGGTTAATATAGAAATATGCTTTACATAATTTCATATGTATAACTGATATATTGTTTTCCTTCTTAGTGAGTGGGGGAGGGATGAGGAGACAGAGAATCTGAAACTCAAAATTTAAAAAGAAAAGAATGTTAAAAATAAAGCAAAATAAAAACTCAAACATGATATCAATTGATTTAATCCCAGAACACCTCCCTCACACACACACACACACACACACACACACACACACACACACACAGAGCAAATTCTCAGATTTTTGAGATATCCTTCTGCTTAGACAGTTAGCATGAGTTCATCTTTTCTGAGCACACAGTGGATGACACCAGAGATTCATAGAATGTACTAACATTTACACAGTATTTCGAAACTTTCAGAGGCTTTCCTGACAACATCCTTGTGAGGGAGATACTGCAAGAATCATAATAGACACTTGAACAATAAGGGAAACCCAAACTCACATAGTCCCAAATTCCTAGGGGCAATCATATTATTATGGAACTTTGTGCAGAAATCATATTGATTTAGCCCACTGCAGCTCAGAATTCCCTATCTCAAGAGACCAGTCTCAGCCTCCATTGTAGCAAGGGTTATAGGCAAGTACCACCACCACAACCTGCCCACCCCTCTTAATTATGACCTTTTCCCAATCTACATTTGTTTTGAGTGACTCACTTCCCATGAAGCCTTCTTGTCTCTACCTCCACCAGTCATTTCAGAGTCCAAAATAGGTAATTGAAACAGTAACAGAAAAAGGACTTGACTAAGAGCTTAATTCTTCCTCATTTTTAATAGCAAAATGAAACTGCCTGAATTTTAGAACCTTTTAATTTGGTTTGTATATACCTGGAAGTCTTATGTCTTTAATTGATTAACTTTGAAGGTTAGTCTGTGTCTCAATAGTGCAGCACCCGTAATGATTAAAAATGATTTAATTTATCCATTCCAGGATGGAGTAAAAAGAAAATTCTGTTTCCCAATGTATTACCTTTATCAATTTCAACAAGTAACTAAAGGCTTTAATTCGTTTACTTTAATAGAGGCACCTGGTTCTAACAAAGCCTCCTTAGATTTAATCTAAGAAACAGGATGGAGTAATCTTCAGATCCCAAATCTTAGGCTGTCAGAAGATCACAGATTTAGATCTGGAAAGGATTTTAGAGATCCTCTACTCAAAATGCCCTTATTTTATGAATGTTGAAAACTAAGACTGAGAAAAGTTAAGTGGGGAGCAGCTATATGACACAATAGATAGAGCACTAGCCCTCAAGTGAGGAGGAACTCACTTCAAATCTGGCCTTAGACACTTAATACTTCCTAACTGTATGACCCTTGGCAAGTCACTTAACCCCAATTGCCTCACCAAAAAAGAAAAAATAAATGAGAAGTTAAGTGATCTGCATAAGGTCACACACTTCATTAAGAATCTGAGGCAGGATTTGAACCCACATGATTCCAACTACAGTACACTAACTACTCTGCCGCTCTACTCTTCCTATTTATTTATTTAATATTTTCCCCAGTTACATTTAAAACATTTTTTACATTAGTTTTTTCTTAAACTTTTGAGTTCCTGTTGGCCATGGCTCTTTTCAACAATGAGATGATTCAGGCTGTTTCCAATAGACTTGTGATGGAGAGAGCCATCTGCATCCAAAAAGATCCACTGTTTGGGACTGAATGTAAATCACAACATCTTATTTTCCCCTTTTTAGTTGTTGTTGCTTGGCTTTTTTTTCTTTATCTTTTTTTTTCTTTTTGATCTGATTTTTCTTGTGTACATGAAAAATGTGGAAATATGTATAGAAGAAGTGAACAAGTTTAACATATATTGGATTACTTGCTGTCTAGGAGAGGGGGTAAGGAGAAGGGAGGGAGGAAAAAAATTGGAACACAAGGTTTTACAAGGGTGAATGCTGAAAACTATCTTTGCATTTTGAAAACAAAAGCTATTATTAAAAAAAAAATTTGAGTTCCAGGTTCTTCCCCTTACCTCCACCCCCAATCCCCATTAAGAAATTGCATATGAATTTATGCAAAACATTTCCATAAAAGTCATGTTGTTAAAGAAAACATAGATCTTCCATCCTAATTAAAAAAAAAAACCTTCAAGAAAAATAAAGTTGAGAGAGAGAGAGAGAGCATAATTCAATTTGTATTCAGACACAATCAGTTCTTTCTTTGGGTATGAATAGGATCTTTCATCATAAGTCCTTCAGAGAACTCTTGGATCATTGTACTGCTGAGAACAGCAAAGTCATTTACAGCTGATCATCCCAGAACATTGCTATTACTTTGTATACAACACATTTCACTTTGCTTGAGTTTGTGGAGAACTTTCCCACTGGCTCTTACTGGAAAATTGCTAACACCTAGAAGGATCTTCACAGTATGTAAGCTATGGTCGAATACAGGTAGAAAGGGAAAGGGGATAGGGGAATAATAAGAACTCTCCTTGATTTGGGTCTTCTTTTAAAATCCTATTCCATATTATTGTTCTATAAGAAACGACCAGCAGGATGATTTCAGAGAGGCCTGGAGAGACTTGTATGACCTGATACTGAGTGAAATGAGATCATTATACACGGCAAAAACAATACTATATGATGATTAATTCTGATGGACATGGCTCTCTTCAACAATGAAATGTTTCAAACCAGTTCCAATTGTTCAGTGAAGAAAACCATATACACCCAGAGAGAGGGATATGAAATGTGGACCACAACATAACATCTTCATGCTCACTATTGATGTTTGCTTGCATTATGTTTCTCTGCTCAGATTTTTTTTTCTTGTAGATCCGACTTTTCTTGCCCAGCAAGATAACTATAAAAATATGTATGCATATATTCGATTTGTCAAGTATTTTAACATAATTAACATGTAGTAGACTTCCTGCCATCTAGGGGAGAGGGGGGAGTAGGGAGGAAAAATTTGTAACGGAAAACTTTGTAAGGATCAATGTTGAAAAATTACCCATACATATGTCTTGCAAATAAAAAGCTTTAAAATAAAAAAATAAAATAAAATTCTATTCCAAACTATAGGATCTAGGTTTCTCCAAGGCTACAATAGGGAAAGCCCAATCAATGGCAGGTTCTATAGGCTTAAAAAGAAAAAAATCTTTGAGTACTTCCAAGGGCTTACATGTCTACTATTTAAAGACTAGTTTAGGTAACCTTGGAAAGACTCAACACCAAAAGGCTGACTATTAAGTGATAATTACTTATTTATATTGACCACAGCAATTCATGCAGAACCATCTGCTAAAGAAATGCATCAGTTCTCAAACTTTTTGGTCTTAGGACTGCTTTACATTCTTAAAAAATTATACAGAACCCCCCTCAAAAGAATTTTTGTTTATGTGGATTATATATATATTGATATTTCTCATATTAGAAATTAAAACATTTTAGAAATTTTTTTGGAGGAAATTAGGATTAAGTCTAATTTAAGTTATTTGCCCAGGGTCACATAGCTAGTAAGTGTCAAAGGCTGGTTTTGAACTCATATCTTTCTGACTCCAGGACCGATACTCTATCCACTGTACTACCTCACCACCCCAACGTTTTAAGAATATTATGAAAAAAGTTTTGAGCTTTCAACACCCCACCCCACCTGCCCCTGAGAGAATCACTAAACCAATATGTGAAGGAGTTAACTGTGTAGAGGATTTTGTTGCTGTTGTTCAGTCCTTTTTCAGTCATGTCTGACTCTTTTACAGCCCAATTTGCGGTTTTCTTGGCAAAGATACTGTAGTGGTATGCCATTTTTTTCACCTCATTTTATAAATGAAGAAACTGAGACAAATAGGGGTAAGTGATTTGCCCAGAGTCATATAGTTAGGAAGTATCCAAGGTTGCATTTGAACTCCAAAAGATAAATCTCCCTGACTCCAAGTCTGGTATTCTATCCACTATACCACCTACCTGCCCATAGGTAGAAACTTTACCCACATCAATAAGATATAGACTCTGCAATAATGGTAAAAACTAATTCACAATTAACAAAGTGTATTCCTCACAATAACCCTTTTAGGTAAATAATAGTTATATGTATGGACCAGGGTCACTTACCTGGTAAAGGACAAAAGTGGAATTTGAATTCTGGTTGTCTGACTCTTAGCCCAATACTCTTCATACTAAACACATTTTCCACATTGTGATGAAAAAGAAAGAATGCTGCTCTTGCAGTCAGAGAACCTGAATTCAAATCTCAGTTGTGCTCTTTACTCTGTAAAATTTCAGTCAAATCACAATCTCTCCAGGTCCCATTTTTTTATCTTTAAAATGAGTGTTGGACTGAAAGATCTTTAAAATCCCTTCCTATGCTAAAATCCAAGGATTCTATAAATTATCTTTCATGTATCCCCAAGTGGTTAATTCTTAGATTACCTGTGTTAATTATATCTCAGATGCAGGGGTGTGGGCTGTATTCAGGGAAGAGTAATATGAGGTTACTGAGCCTTTTTAGGGCTGCTCATCCATCTTTAGTGTACATCTGATTCACCTGACTCTCACCTGTGGCTCCAAGAAGCTGCAACATACACAGTGGCCACACCCCAGTAAACTACCTCAACAGATGAGCTAAACCAAGTTGAGGGTAACTGACAAGCCTCAAAATTGTTGGTGAATTAAAGATTGTCTACCCCAAGCCCTTGAAGACTTTCCTTGGTGGAGTGGGCACATGAGAACAATTTGTTCCAAAAGTCACGAAGGTGGCCACAATTTGTGATGTCATTTTGGCTCTCTTTTAAAAAAAAAAAAAAAAGGGCAACAACCAATCAATCTCAAATTCAACAGAAAAAGTTTTTGTTTTTGTTTTTAATTAAAGCTTTTTATTTTCAAAACATATGCATGGATAATTTTTCAACATTAACCCTTGCAAAACCTTGTGTTCCAATTTCCCCCCCTTCCCCTCCCCCTAGATGGCAAGTAGTCCAATATATGTTAAACATGGTAGAAATATATGTTAAATCCAATATATGCATGCATAGTTATACAATTATCTTGCTGCACAAGAAAAATCAAATCAAACAGGAAAAAGTGAGAAAGAAAATAAAATGCAAGCAAACAACAAAAAAGAGTGAAAATGCTATGTTGTGACAAAAGAAAAGTTGAGTGAAGTTGAAACTTGGATACATGAGGAATAACTCCTAGTTTATTGGATGAAAATGTTAGAATCAAAGCAGTGCCTTGGGGGTACATACAGAAGTTCATAAGTTCCCATAAGGTCCCAGAAGACCTTAATTCCCTTTTTTTACTATCAAGATAAAGAATATTATCATGTTTTAATACTTTCAAAGATATGCACACCTTTCAACTAGGGAACAACATATTCAACCAGTGATAAGCCATGAGCAACCCAACCTGATTCTATTTGAGTTAAAGAAGACTTTGTGAGAAAAGGCCCTCAAGACTCCCATTCTGAGCTAGGGGAGGGAGCATGACATAGTTGAAACAGTATTGGACTGAGACAGAGGAACTATGTTCTAATCCCAGTTTTGCCACCTTTATTCAAGGTAGTACTCTTTGTACTATAATTTCCTTATTTATAAAATGGGGATAATATTAGTAAACACACAGAGATATTTTAAGAATAAAATAAAATAATACAAATGAAAATACTCAGAAGCAAAAATAATTTTTTAAAATCAAGACCTACTATTCTTCTTATTTATACATATATACACACACACATATATGTATATAAGTATGTGTGCATTGTATATTTTATTTTATTTGCTTTTTGCTGAGGCAATTGGGGTTAAGTGACTTGCCCAGAGTCACACAGCTAGGGAGTTAAGTGTCTGAGACCAAATTTGAACTCAGGTCCTCCTGACTTCAGGGCTGGTGCTCTATCCACTGCGCCACCTAGCTGCCCTGCATTGTATATTTTATTTTTCCAGTTATGCATAAAATAATTTTTACTTTCATTTTTAAAACTTTGCTTTCCAGATTCTTTCCTTTCTAACCTTCCCACTCCCCCATTGAGAAAGCATATATAAAACTATGAAAAACAAAAACCTATTAATGTTTAAGGTCTGAAAGATGAGAGTAATATTTCATTTGTCCATATATATTCTCTAGTACCTAGTACAGTGTTCTATAATCAAATTTAAGCCAAAGTATTAAGTACATACTATGAGTAATCCCTCTACAATGCAGTAAGAGTAGTCATTCTAATTACTGGGAATACAAAGACAACATTAAAAAAAAAAATAGTTCCTGGCCTCAAAAAACTTACCTTCAAAAGAAGAGATGAAATAACATGCAAAAATACAAAAAGCATGAATAATCAGAGGCAATAAAAAACAGTTCATCTATGAGGATATATATGAACTGAGATTTAAATTAAATTAAGGATTCTAAGAAGTAAAAATGAGGAAGGAGGCCAAAGACACACAGATGGGTAAACAGAAAGGCAAATAGGTCAGTATGGCATAAACACAGAATGAGTGAAGGAGAATGTGCATAAAGACTGGAAAAGTCTTTCTTTGGAAAGATAGGTAAAAATCACACTGTCAATGATTTTCAATGGCAAGCCAAGGATTTTTTATTTTAACCTGGAGGAACTATTATTGGAAGTACTTGAATGGAGACTTGTGCATTGAAAAAATTATTTTAGCAGCTATGTGAAAGAGATTAAAGAAGGTTGTGATAGGAAACTGAGGATCCAACTAAAAGGCTATTGTGATAGTCTAGGCAAGAATCCACAAGGGATGAACTGAGGAGGTGGCCTTCCAAGTGAAAAGAAAGGATTGGATATGAAAGTAGACCAGATAAGAGTTTGTAATTTATTAGATAAGGAAGGAGAGAAGGCATGAAGAATTGAGGATGAATGAATTTATAAAACTTCAGTGACTAGAAGGATGATAATTCCTTAACAGTGATATACAACTTTGGAGGAAGGTTAGATTTAGGAAAGAAATAATGAGTATCATAAAGTGGAGGGTATTGGGAGGTAGCATCTGAATTGGACTTTGAAGGAAGGAAAGGACATCAAATATCAATCAACCAACACCCATGTGCCAGGCATTGGGAATATAAAGTCAGAATTGAAGCAGTTGCCGAGAGCTTACATTACATTTTATTGACAGATTGAGATGGAAAAGGAGAGAAAATCTATAACAAGTAGACAGAACAGTATGCAAAGGCATGGAAGACAGGGCAAGAGAAGAAGATGGGATAGAGAATAATACTGTTTGATTGAAATATAGAATGCTTGCATAGGAGTAGTATGAGACAAGATCAGACATATAGAGTTGAACCAAAAGGCAGAGTATTAGAGGCAGAGTCCAAATTTTAAACTTTATTTGATAAGCAGTGGAGCAACTGCTTACCAAGAGTGACTGCACAAATAAAGGTGGAACATCATAATGCCAGCAAATCAAAATGATTTCTCAGACAACACAGTGGAGGATGAAACAGGACCATCAGAAATCAGGAAGTTGTCATAGAAGTCCAGACAGGAAAAGCTGCAGGTGTGTTGAATTGGGGGTAGATAGGAAGAACTGGATGCCAAAGAGATTGCAAAGGACTGGGGGACTAGATGTGGAGAGAGACAGAAGAGTAAAATCCTAGATGACTAAGAAGATTCTGGTAGAATTAATGGAAATATAGGAAGCAGGAGCTGGGGAAAAATAAATGAATGAAATTCCGGATGTTATCATTAAGCTACTTGCCTCACAGCAGTCTCACACCTGTAGAATGAGAAGCTCAGCAAAAGCAACAATTTCCCTTCTCCAGGCAATCTGTGCTGAAAGTCTTTTGAAAAAGCCGCCTTGCAATGTAATGACTTACTTTTGCTCAAAAAAACGTCAATCCACTCTTTCAAGAATTGAAAAATGGAGGAAGAGACAGACACAGGAAGAAGGCATTTCAAAGGAATCCAATTAAAAGTTTTTAAGCTACGGTCCCTAAATTTTTCAATCAAATTTGCTTCTTCGGGTATTTTTTTTAAATTGGTCATCTCAGCAGAAAATTACTAACATTATCCTTAAACCTGACATGATCATCAATCTTCAGGCAGAGTTTTTATTATCTGAAGCTACTGCTGGTAGGAATGAATGAAAGAAAAGACATTTATTAACCACAGACTATACTGCCAAGCATTGAGCTGTCTTCTAAGTACAGTAATTCACTTTAATTTTACAAAGCATTCATTAAGTACCTTCTGTATACAAGTCATTGTACTTATATGCTAAGGATCCAGGGCAGCTAGAATATACATACTAGTACAGCTAGGTAGCATAGCAGATAAAGCACTGATTCTGTAATCAGAAAGACCTGGGTTCAATTCTTACATCAGACATTTATGAATTATAGGATATATACCCTGCAAAAGGTACTTAGCCTCAGTTACAGTCGACTATAAAATGTCAATAATAACAATAATAACAGCATCTATCTTGCAGGGTTGTTGTGAGGGTAAAATGAGAAAATATTTATGAAATGCTTAGCTCAATGCCTGGAATATGGTAAACACTATAAAAATACTTATTCCCTTCACTTCATCTAGAAAAACCAAAAAAAACAGAACAATCTCTGTCCTCAAGAAGTTTATATTCTTATGAGAAAAAGACTAGTGTATGAACATAGAAAAGTAAATTCTAGTAGGTAGTGACTGAGAAAGAGAGAGAACACATACATCTGGAAGAATTATAGAAGGCTCCCTAATTTAAACTTTGAAGGAAGACAAGGACTTTGAAAGGAAGGATCCAAAGGATATAAATTCTAGGCAGAAGCTAGGCACACCAAGGAATTGGTAATGAGAACCTCTACTAAAGTAGTATTAATGGAAATAGAGAGGAGGGATTAGATGCAACAGATTCTGTGGAAACATAATTAATGAAATGAAAAAATTATTGGAAATGAGAAGTGAGGGAGAGGAAAGAGTCATATTATTTCTCTGGGACTCAGTTTCAACATCTGAAAAATGAAAGGATTAGCTCAAATTATTTCTAAAAGGTTATCCAAATCTTTAGTCTGTGAGTATGAAGTATGTTCAAAGGGAAAACTTGACATCTTATATGATAATAATTAATTGAAAGAATTGAATTCATTTACACTGAAGAAATGACTTGGGGGCAAAGAAGGGAGACAGGATATCTGTCTTCAAATATCTTAAGTGCTCAGACTTGGGAAAGTTTTTTTTAGAACTGTTCTGCTTGGTCTTAGAGAGCACAACTAGAACCCAAGGGATAGAAGTTGAAGAACAGAAATTTCCAGCTTTAAGTAAAAGAAAATTTCCTGACAATTAGAACTATTCAAAAATGCACATATATTATGTTATATGATAATGAGATGGTATTAAATATTATATGGTTATATGGTATATGGTAATGAGTTCCCTGTCCCTGGACATCTTCAAATGAAGAATTGAAGGATCACATGTCCACGAACTTGTAAAGGAAATTCATGGCAAAGAAAAAGCATTGAATTGGTTAACCTTTGATATTTCTCCTGATTCAGACTGTAAGCTTGTTGTTTGGGTTAGTTCTACCTTCCAACCACCACTATCTACAGTAATTCTTCTGAAATGTCAAACTCTTAAATCCACTTCCTTTTTCAAAATTCCCTTTATCTGCCTCCCACCTTATGTGTAGGGTGCTCCAGTAATAGGAACCATCTGTTTCTAGAAAAATAGCTAAGTGGGTTTTGAAGAAGAAAGAGAAGCAGAAGGAGGAAGAGAAGAAAAAAAGAAGAGAAAAAAAAGAGGAGGTAGAGGAGGAGAGACTGACAGACAAAGAGAAAGGGAGAAAGAGAGAGAGAGAGAGAGAGAGAGAGAGAGAGAGAGAGAGAGAGAGAGGAAGAGAGGAAGGAAGGAAGGAAGGAAGGAAGGAAGGAAGGAAGGAAGGAAGGAAGGAAGGAAGGAAGGAAGGAAGGAAGGAAGGAAGGAAGGAAGGAAGGGAGGGAGGGAGGAAGGAAGGAAGGAAGGAAGGAAGGAAGGAAGGAAGGGAGGGAAGGAGGAAGGGAGGCAGGTAGGCAGGAAGGGAGGAAGGAAGGCAGGAAGGAAGGAAGGAAGGAAGGTAGGTAGGAAGGAAGGGAGGGAGGGAGGGGGCAGAGAGGGAAAAAAAGAAGAGAAAGAAAGGAAAAGTGCTTAAAGGTTATACAAGCTAACTATTAAATTGAACAAACACTTACTAAATGATTTCTATATGCAGCGCAAACAGGATACCAGGGGAAAGAAGGTTTTTCTATTTAGATTCCAATATAGGGATATGAAATGCACACAAATCATCTACTTGTGCTTTTATCAGTGTGAATATTCTCTTTGACCATGGGTATTTATGCTTCCACTCCTCATCCTACAAAATTCCTGTCCATATCTGTCTCTTTTTATGTTGGTTTTATTGATAGCTTTTGTTTTTATATCACCTACATTTTCTCCTACATGTCTCCTCTTCCTGCCTCCCCAAAGCATTCCTTTTTAACAAAGAACGTTTTCTAAAAAGAGCAAGAGAACAAAAATTCAGAAAAACCAAGTCAATATTTTCCCATAAATCTACCACAGAGGAAGGAATCTCTCAGACTATGTACTTCCTGGCTCTAATTTCCATTATATGATCAGCTCTCCTCCTTTTTTCATCAAATAGGGATTTGACCTATGATTTCATTGGCATAGGGAACTTCAGGACAAGGAGTAATTATATTTCCACTTTTTATAAGTACACTCAGGGCCTCTTTTCTGGGACTATAGGTTAGTGGACAGTAGCATTAAAAGATGACTTTTTCAGACCAATACAGCCCCTTATATGTTAGAAGGATTTGAACCCAAAGCCTACCAGCTCCAATGCCAGCTCTCTATCATACCCATGCTTAAAGATATCTGTTATGCTACTTTCTAATTTTATACCATCACAGTAACATCATCACTTCACCAAGTGGTATTATAGACATGCTCTTTAGATGATTTGTAACTTTGTTTCTCCTGAAGTCATGGTACTGGTACATGATTCACAATTGTGAAACATCTCTGGAAGAATGTAAGAATAAGAAATTGGCTATTGCTTTTAGCAAGCAGTTTAGGATCACTGAAAATACTGCACAATTTTTCAAATGTCATTGAGTTTCAATTTCCCCTTTCTATTCAATTCTGGGGTCACCTTAATTTCCATCTGCACTGCCTGTCCAAGCTCAGTAAAGAAGGAAAGAAAGAGAGAGGAAGGGAGAAGGAAGAGGGAAGGTATAGTAATTTAACTTGCCATCCAGCACAGTGCCTGGCACATTGTGGAGATTGGGGGTCAATGACTTCATTAGTGGAACTCCCACAGGGAAATTTGGCACACAGGAATCCCTTACTCTGAGGCATGTCTTCTTATCCTCAAAGTTAAGATATTTCTCACCTAGCACATAGTCGGCACTTTAAAATGTTTGTTGCATAAATGAATGAGTCCAGAACATGTCTAGATAGCATTTTTTTTCAGTTATTTTGCTTTTTCAGTATGGATAAAACAAACCTCCTTTAAAGAATCCTCAACTGGGAAATCTTTATTAGTTTGAAATCTGAACAGAACATAATCTGTGTCAATGAGAAATAATTGAGAAAATGATCTAGATAAAAGCAAATAACGTTAAAATTAATATAAAATGGGTGCTTAAGAAAGATAAAAGGTTATTCAAAGTCCAAGTTGGGGAGGGGATATTATAAGAGGGAGGGTCATTAATTATGAGGGAAGGTGAGGAAATCAATAAAGGCTCTTTAGTTTGAAACTGAGTCAATGTTAGGAAAAGGAGAAACCACAGAAATTTAGATCATAAGAATTCATATCTGAGCCCTAAATAGTCCCACAGAGTGTTCCTCCCAGAAATGAAGGCAGTTTTTATCATGGCTTCGCCTCTGCCACACACTCCAATCCGGTGATTGGAAAATAAAAATAATTACTCTCCTGCTTCTACTCTTTACAGAAAAAGCAAAACACTCTGACATGCTAATAATGAATCCAAGTGAAGGTAGAATAGTATTATGGGGGAAAAAAACACTGAACATGGACAAGGAGACCTGGGTTCAAGACTCAGATATGACTTACTATCTGTGTGATACCAGGCATGACGTATCACCTCTGTAATTCCCATTTTTTTCTTCCATACAAGATTTGTATATTGGTCCACATTTTACAGGAAATGATGATAACCAAAACAATCTTTTCATTTTTCCATTTTCTGTTTTTTAGCATCAATGGTTCATTTGAATGAAACCTGATAAAGCTTTTGCAACTATATGTTCTAAGTATTTTTTCATCTTTAGTTTTTTTTTATTTCAATATTGATTTTGAAATGGGCTTTAGTCAATTATTGGCCAGCATATAGCCTTCTGATTCTGATACAGTGCCCACAAGAGTAACTGATTGTTTTCTGCTTACTAACATGCTGTTAATTTCTTTTCTTGTGATGTTATACCTGCCAATTGCTTCCAGAAGAAGATATTTATGAAATAGGAAAAAGTAAATGGATAAAACGTAATACCTATCACATATCGAGTTTTAAGGTTTGCAAATAGTTTTACAAATATTATCTCATTTTATCTACACAACACACTAGTAAGTATTATCATCTCCATTTTAAAGATGAGAAAACTGAGGCAATGATTTGTTTAAAAAATGTCTAAGATGGATGGGCGGAGCCAAGATGGCGAACAGCAGACAGCTTTCTCTGTGAACTCCTTGGGACCTTCCCTCAAACCCAGACAAAGTGAGCCTTCGAACTGGTTTTTGAGTGAGGACTCCGCCAAACATTTGGACTACAATGCACTTCTATCAAAAATCTACCTTGAAAGAACTCTGGAGAAGGTTAGCCTCAGGGGAAATCAGCCGCTGGTCTTGATCAGACTCCAGCCAGGGCGGAAGTCAGGGCTGCGATAGAGGGGCGCATTTGAGGCACCCAGGAAGCCCCTGGGAGACGCCTGGGCCACTTTGCTCTGCTTGCGGGCAGGTGCTTTGGCAGATCTGCCTTTGGTAAAGGGTGGATCGAGAGCAGCTGAAAACGTGGTCCTAGTGTGAATCTAGCCCGACCAGCCTCAGACCGGAAGTCAACTCAGCAAACTGCCCCAGGGCAAATACAAATTGTTGCAGTTTTCTCTGCTTTTGACCAATATCCCAACTTTAAATCATGAGCAAGAAGCAGAAGAGAGCTCTCACCATAGAAAGCTTTTATGGAGAAAAAATAGAACAGTCCCCAGATCCTGACATTATGAAAACAATCCCAGATGAAGCCACAAAGGCAGACTTAAGTTGGTCTCCCTTTCAGAAGGCTTACCTGGATGATTGCATTAAGAATCTCAAAAGAGAGCTAGAAGAAGAATGGGGAAATAAATTGAGATCAGGGCAACAGAAATATCAAAAACTGGAAAATAGGACTGGTGAATTGGAAAAAGAAAACAGTTCACTGAAAAACAAAATTGGTGAATTGGAAAAAATCACCAATTCACTGGAAAATAAAAATGGTGAACTGAAAAACAAAATTGGTGAATTGGAAAAAGACAACAATTCACTGAAAAACAAAATTGGTGAATTGGAAAAAGACAACAATTCACTGAAAAATAAAACTGGCAAAATGGAAAAAGAATGCATTGAATCAAGAAATTCAATTGGCCAGCTACAAAAGGAGCTAAAAAAGATAACTGAAGGAAATAATACTTTAAAAATTAAAATTGAACAAATAGAAGTAAATGACTCAATAAGACTTCAAGAATCAGTTAAACAAAAACAAAAAAATGAAAAAATAGAAGAAAATATGAAATATCTCCTAGGAAAAACAACTGACTTGGAAAACAGATCCAGGAGAGACAATTTAAGGATTATCGGACTCCCTGAAAGCCACGATGAAAAAAAGAACCTGGATGCTATCTTCCAGGAAATCATGAAAGAGAATTGCCCTGATGTTTTAGAATCAGAAGGCAAAATTGGCATTGAAAGAATTCACCGATCACCTCCAGAAAGAGACCCCAAAATTAAAACCCCAAGGAATATCGTGGCCAAATTTCAGGACTATCGCACCAAGGAAAAGATATTGCAAGCAGCTAGAAAGAAACAGTTCAAATACCGAGGAACTGTCATTAGAATTACACAGGATCTGTCAGCTTCCACTTTAAAGGATCGAAGGGCCTGGAACCAGATATTCGGAAAGGCAAAAGAACTTGGATTACAGCCAAGAATAAGTTATCCAGCTAGAATGAGCATCATCTTACAGGGAAGAAGATGGTCATTCAATGATACAGGAGAATTTCACCTATTTCTAATGAAAAGACCTGATCTGAACAAAAAATTTGACCTCCAAATAGAGAACTCAAGAGAAGCATAAAAAGGTAAAAAGGAAAACTCTTGAGAACTATATTTCTACTATAGGCATCCTTTAAAGAATGACAGTATAATTTGATTTTTCTTTGATAATAATGGAAAAGAAATTAGAGGTGGAAGGGATACCATACTGAAAAAGAAAAAGGGGGGAGGGGGGAAAGGAGGCAAAATAAAGTAAAAATAAAGGAGGTAAAATAAGGCAAAATCTCATAAAGAGACATAGAAGATCTAATATAATTGGGGGAAAGAAGGGAGGGCGATGAGTATTGTATAAACCTTACTCTCATTAGATTGGACTCTAAGAGAGTATATCAGACACATTTGGCTTCAAAGAAAGGCCTGACCCTCCTTGTGGGAAGGTAGGAGGGAGGGGAGAAAAGGAAAGGGATAAACTAATAGAAGGATTAGGGGAAAGGTATAAAGGGGAGGGAGGGACTCTAAAGGGAGGAGGATTATTGGTGGGAGGTGGTCATCAAGAGCAAAGTACTGGGGAGGGGAGAAGGGAGAGAAAGGAAAGGGAAGAGAAAATCATAACTCTGGGTAAATAAGATGGCAGGGAATACAGATATAGTTATTTTAACTGTGAATGTGAATGGGATGAACTCTCCCATAAAACGGAAGCAGGTAGCAGACTGGATTAAAAGCCAGAATCCTACAATATGTTGTTTACAAGAAACACATCTAAAACATAGAGATACATACAGAGTGAAGGTAAAGGGCTGGAGCAGAATCTTCTATGCTTCATGTGAACAAAGAAAGGCAGGGGTAGCAATCCTTATCTCGGATCAAGTAAAAACAAAAATAGATTAAATATTTATTATTAAATTATATTATTAATTTAAATTTATTATTATTATTTATTATAAATAAATTAAATATAAATATTTAAATAAATAAAAAAAATAATTAAAAGAGATAAGGAAGGAAACTACATTTTACTAAAGGGTTCCATAGACAATGAAGCAATATCAATACTTAACATATATGCACCAAGTGGTATAGCATCCAAATTCCTAGAGGAGAAGTTAAGAGAGATGCAAGGAGAAATAGACAGTAATACTATACTAGTAGGAGATCTCAACCTTGCTCTCTCAGAATTAGATAAATCAAATTCCAAAATAAATAAGAAAGAAGTAAGGGAGGTTAACAAAAGGCTAGAAAAGTTAGGTATGATAGATCTCTGGAGGAAATTGAATGGTGATAGAAGGGAGTATACTTTTTTCTCAGGGGTTCATGGAACTTATACCAAAATTGAACATGTGTTAGGGCATAAAAACCTCAAAATCAAATGCAGAAAAGCAGAAATAGTAAATGCATCCTTCTCAGATCATGATGCAATAAAACTCACATGTAATATAAGGCCAGGAGAAAATAGACCACAAGTTATTTGGAAATTAAATAATCTAATCCTGAAGAACGAATGGGTGAAAGAGCAAATTATAGACACAATCGAAAATTTCGTCCAGGAGAATGACAACAATGAGACAACATACCAAAATTTGTGGGACACGGCTAAAGCGGTTATAAGGGGTAATTTTATATCTCTAGATGCTTACTTGCGTAAAACAGAGAAAGAGAAGATTAATGAACTGGGCTTACAATTAAAAAAGCTAGAAAAAGACCAAATTAAAAACCCTCAATTAAATACCAAATTGGAAATTCTGAAAATTAAAGGGGAGATCAATAAAATTGAAAATAAGAAAACTATTGAATTAATAAATAAAAGTAAGAGTTGGTTTTATGAAAACACCAACAAAATAGATAAGCCTTTAGTTAATTTGATTAGAAAAAGGAAAGAGGAAAAAATGTCTAAGATTAGGTTTTAATTCATCTTCCTGACTCCAGGTCTAGCATGCTATCTTCTGTGTGAAATACAGCATACAATTCAGTGAGCAATCTATTAAGTTATTATAATAGCATATGTATTTAGGACAGAACCTCCAGATGAACATTGAGTTGAACCCAGAACTGAATAGAAGAGAGTTCTATTTTTTTTCTGGGAAAGTAAGTAGAACTTTTGATTATTGCAAGATGCTTCCTGCACAGACACATCTTTTCAACACCAATGTTCTTCCAATGGTGTTATATGGTTATGAATATGGGAAGAAGAGAATCAAAGTTTCAGGTATCCAAAGGAGCAGTAGAGAGAGAGAAATAGTGATGACTCACAGGAAGCAGAGTATTTTCAATGAAGACTTTTTCTCAAGGAATATGAGAAAATATGTCTTAGAAGAGGGTGTGAGGTGACAATGTGAGACATAGGAAATAACCTGCGTGCTCTATAGGTGTCCATGAAATGTAAGACCTAGAAGAAAAATTCCAGAATGTAAGATGGAATCCCTGGGACAAGTTGATGGAAGATCATAGACAGAAACTGAATAGGATAAAAAGGCATGAACGATAAGGCTATATTGTGGAGTTCATAGGTTCACTGAAAAACTGAGGAACTCCTCATACTATTTAGCTATTGTGAGGAAAGCACTTAATAAACCCACAAGCTATCATTCCTCTCCTGGATATTTCCTTCTCAAACTCATCCCCTTTCCTACTCTTCCTACTATTCCTTCATTCTTCTTGACCCAGCTAATCTCTCCCTTTATCAAGAAGCTGTCCTAATTAAAATAAACAAATACCAGGAAGCAATGATCATAAAGAGGGAGGCAGATGGCAGAATAGTGGCACTTTGTTATTGAATTAAGCATTGACTTGCCATCTCTTCAAAGTTTCTGCACTTTAATTAAGTATTGTTATAGACAGGTTCAATGAGCTTTGGAGTCAGGCTTATCAAATTAGGCTTCACGTGGAGCTGGCACTTTAAGATTGTAAGGTATTCCTTGTATATCATCCAACTGTAGTGAGTGACCTGGCAATGTTTAAGAAGGGCAATAATGAAGCATGGATTGTTGCTCATGTTTCCCACTCTACCATAAGTAGGGGTAGCTAGGTAGTGCAATGGATAGAGTGCTAGGACTGCAGTCGGGAAGTCTTATCTTCTTAGTTCAAATTTGGCTTCAGATATTTACTAACTGTGTGATCCTAGGCAAGTCATTTAACCCTGTTTGCCTCTGTTTCCTCATCTATAAAATGAGGGGGAGAAAGAAATGGCAAACCATTTCAATATCTTTGCAAAGAAAATCCCAAAATGGGATCCTGAAGAATCTGAAACAACTGAACAACAACATTATTAATAAAGTATTTTACCAAGAATAGACTGTAATGGAAGCGGTACTAGACTTGGCCTTGGAGCCAAAACATGTGTAAGACCTCTCTGCCCTTCTTTTGGGATATGACCTTAGACAAAGTAATCTAAACTCTTTGAATCTCTTTTCCTCTTCTGTGAGAGAATAATTTCACTTGAAGTAGTTACTTCAAAGGATTGCTTTGAGGAAACTATCTGGTAAACTACAAATGGAAGTTTTCATTTTTTGGGTTTTCTATTTGAACTAATAAATGTTTAACAACCAGCTCTCCAAAAGGAAAAAAAAAACTGTTTGCAGGATAAGCTTTTAAGTTTAAGTTGCATTATTAATATTTCTACATCACTTTCTTAAGCCTAGACAATTTACAAAACAATAAACCCACCCCTGATTTGTAACATTTGCCAATTTCTGACATGGAAATGAAAAACTAACATTTGGCCACAAGCTATATGAAGTGCCTCATCTGTCATAAAAGGATTGGACTAGATGATCTAAGGCAATCATTCTCAAGGTGTGATCCTCATATTCTTCAGAAGTTCCCAGACACTTTCATAAAACTATTTTCATAATAATACTAACATGTTATTTACCTATTAAAATACTCTCATTTTCCAACTACATATGTGTTTTTCTTCATATACAGTGTCACAAAAGTCTTAGAGTAATTTTAACTCACTAAAGATAATAATACTTCAAACAATATAATATCACAATAGATTGAATGCCAAAGTAGATTTAAGAACCCAGTATCTTCTGTTAAGGCAGACATAGATTTGCAAAAATATACAAAACAATGATACTTTCCTCACTAATATTTTTTGGTTTGAGCAATAGTTATTTTCTCATGAAAATTTTATTCATGTGATAGATTTATTATTATTTTTATTTTTGATGAATTAATAATTTTGAAACTATCTTAAAAAACAGATGCACATATCTAGTTTTAAATAGGTTCAGTCACTTCTTTAGAGTATGACTACTAAATTCTAAAATAGATTTAAATGTGAGTTTCACTTGACTAGGCAGTAGGGGAGAGATTTAAGGTTATAGCACGGTCTTGCACCGGGGTATTGACCTCCTCATTTGCAAACTCTGAGTAAGGCTGGAAAGGAAACTGAAGAAGTATATAATAAATTTTCAAAATTTTAATTTCTGACAAATATCAATAGATATTACCCATACAAACAAAAGCTCTTTAAAGTTCTCAATAATTTTCAAGAATTTACAGGCTTTTTTCCATTTAGGGGAGGGGGTGGGGGAAGGAGGGGAAAATCTTAAACACAAGGCTATGCAAGGGTTATTGTTGTCAAATTATCCATGCATATATTTTGCAAAAAAATCTTTAAAAATTAAAAATATAAAGGTTTCTTACTCTTGTGTAAATTGAGAGAAAGTTGTACCAAGTCATCAGCCTCACTCTCACTTCCAGTCATCAAAGTCTAGTAGCAGGACAAAAGTCAAGATGAAGGTCAATGACCTCGGACACAGTGGATGGTCTTGACATCCTGGATATCTGACCAGACTCTACACACTCCACAATACTTGCTTCAGATACATTCACAATCACTGGAACAAATTATTTTCATCCACCCATTCCATCAGGAGAATCAATATGGACTACCTTAGCAGGGGACAATGAGTTCAGCATCTCTAGTATTATCTATGTCTTATTATAGATGTGATATAAATTATTCATGATTTGGATAGGGGTTAGATGAGATGATCTTTGATATCCTATGATTTCATGACCTTAGATTAAACTAATCCAATCCCTCTCGTTTTATAGATAAGAAAACTGAGGTCCTTGCACAGTGTTGCCAAGAAAATAATCTGACAGATTGTTGATTTTCTTTTTCTAGTACTTGACTTCCTAGACCATCCTGAAAAACAAACAAACAAAAAAACTAGGCAGAAAATACAGGGTAAGCAGAACTTGGCACATTTTGCAAACCCTTAAAGAGAATTTCTATTGATCTGGGTTTACTTCGAACCCCACTTATAAACACACAGAAACTAGAGGGGAAGCCATTGCTCTGTGAACTAGCAATCAACAGAGCTTTCTGCTTTGGCTAAAGCCACAGTGAGCCCAAGCAGCTGTGGGATTGCTCTGCAGGCAACTCTGTCCTCCAGTCACATTAGAGCCACTGTAATTACAAACCAGCAGCATTGGACATACTGGACTTGGTTCTGCTCCTCTTTCTGGTTCTTAACCATGTGACACTGGGCAAGTTCTCTTACCTCTGTTTCCTTGTCTGTAAAAACAAGGGTAGTGGGACTAGATACTTCCTAGTGTATTATATCCTTAATGTAAATGTGATATAAAATATTCATGATTGGTTAGGGGTTAGATGAGATGATCTATTGTTCCCATTGAATTCTAAAGACAATTAACCTAGAATATGATTCCAAGAAAGACCAGGAAAATAAGCTGAGAATTATCCATGGCAGTCTATGAAAAACAAATATAGACACCCTTCCATCACAGTCTTAAACCTGAATTTTTGGAAATGAAGGAATTCAGGAGAAATTTTCCAATAAAAATCAAGTGAAAACTTTAAGGGGGAAAAAGAAGTAAAAATTTGCAGCACCTAGGCATCCATGACTAGTGTAGTTCTGTGAGTTCTTTCTCCTTTAAAAGAGGACCTTCACTGGCACAATGGGTACAATACCATTCTGCCTAGAGTCAGGGGGACCTGAGTTCAAATGTGGCTTCAGACACTTATTGTGTCTGTGTGGGTTACGCGACTCTGGGCAAGTCACTTAACCCCAATTGCCCATCACCCCCAAGTAGAGGAAATCTTCCTTTTTTTTTTTAACCAACCCCAAAAAACTTTATTGTTTCAAGCAACAAGGTATCCTTGGTCTTCACAGGGCTCCTAGAGGGCAGAGAAGGAGGCAGTACGTTGTCCACTATAAAAAATCAGAGGCTTTTATCAAAATGTTATAAAGCAGTATTCCTGCATCCCTCAGCAACTCACCACAATACACACAACAATATTACTGCAAAAACATAGTCCTACCTTCACGAGCTTCAATTGTTACTCAGATGTCTGTAAGCTATGTCTCTGTTGCTTCTTTTAGCCACAAATTTAGTTTACACATAAGTCACTTTTCTATCTCTTTTCTCCTTTACCTCCCTTGTGTCTCCTCTCTCTTTAACACTAGGTTTTCCCCTTTGTTTCATACCACCTACTCTTCTCAGGAAAATTTTCTCATCTTCTAGGCACTCTCTTCTCAAATAGGCTAGATAAAAACTGGGACTGATGCCCTCAGCACATATGCCCACCAACGTTCTTGAGTGAGAATACTCATCCAAAGTTAGACTGTCAATGACTCAGGGCCATGGATGTGGTCTTGAAATGCTCTACAAACTCCAATATAATATCAACCAATTGGGGAATGGCTAAACAAACTGTGGTATAAGGATACAGTGTAATTACTGTGCTAAGAGAAATTATGTAGAGACCAGTCCTGAAGTCAGGAAGACCTGAGTTCAAATCTGGTCTCAGACACTTATCACTTTCTAGCTGTGTGACCCTGAGCAAGTCACTTAACCCCAATTGCCTCAGAGAGAGAGAGAGAGAGAAATGATGAACATGATGAATACAGAAAATCATAGAAAGGCTTACATGAACTAATGCAAAGTAGGTAAGCAGGAATAGGAAAGTAAAATATCAAATGACAACAATACAATTGCAAAAAACAATAACAAATATAATCTAAAATAAATGTCACAAATTATAAAGAACAAGTTTGGCCACCAGGAGACAGAAGCCACATTCTCCTCACTTCTTTGCAGAGTTAGAGAGTCCAGAAACATGGAACACTGAGTCTAATAGCATATTTAGTTTTTCTTAAATATCTTTTGGTTTTCCTGAATTCCTTCTTTTTCCTTTAAAAAAATGTTATGAGGAATAACTCTCTTAAAGAGGAAGGAATATATATGAAATGTAGGTAATAGAAAAAACAAAAGAAAACAATAACAAACTATTTTTAAGTCTAACATACACTTGCAACTCTATCCCAAACCACAAAATTACAGAATCATTAATGGAGTAAGAAGGAATCTTGAAGATTTTACTAGTCAATCACTCAATAATCATTTATCAAGTTTCTGTGATGTGCCAAGTACTGTTCTAAAAGGGGGTGATTAAAAAAATGAGTCAAAAGATAGTGCTTGAAGAAGTTCACAAGCTAATGGGGGAGGTAACAAACAAATATGTACAACCAAGCTAAATAGTAAATAATTGAGAGGGAAGGCACTAAACACTAAGAAAGGCTGGGAAAGGATTTTTATAAAATACTGGGATTTTAGTTGAGTGTTAAAATTGAGGAGGGAGAGGACTCCAAGTATTATGGACAATCAGGGAAAATTTTCAGAGGTAAGAGTTGGGGTGTCTTGTTCATAGAATATCCCGGAAGCCAGTGTTACTAAACCAAAGAGTACATGGGAAGGAATAAGATGTACTGGACCTATGTGTACTGTAAGGAGACTGGAAAGTAAACTAGGTTAGGTTATGAAGGGCTTTTAACACCAAAAACAGGGTTTTATTTTGGATCCTGGAGGCAATAACAAACCACTAGAGTTTATTTAGTAGGGAAAGTGATATTATTTGATGTGCACTTCAGGAAAATAACATTGGCAGCTATTTGAAGTGTAGATTGGAAGGAAGGAGACTTGAAATAGGCAGACCCACCAGTATGCTAATAATCCAAGAATGAGATGATAAAGGTCTGTACTAGAGGAATGGCAACTTGAGAGGAAAATGAGGGCATAGCATACTATTATAGTGGCCTCCTAAATGGAATTTCTCTATCTAGTCTGTCTCCTTTCTGACTGATCATCCCCAGTTTTTTTGCTTTTTGCTGAAGCAATTGGGGTTAAGTGACTTGCCCAGGGTCACACAGCTGTTACGTGTCTGAGACCAGATTTGAACTCAGGTCCTCCTGACTTCAGGGCTGGTGCTCTATCCACTGCGCCACCTAGCTGCCCCCTAAAACAATATTCTTCAAAATTGGTCTATGGTTCTCCTCTGCTCAAGAATCAACAGTGGCTCCCTAAGGACTCTAGGGAAAAAATGTAAACACATGTGTTTGGGGTATTTAATATTCTTCATGATGGGGAGTATCTGCCTTCCCAGATTTATTTAACATTACTGCCTTTCACGTATTCTACACTCTGATCAAATTGGCCCAACTTGCTATTCTCCATACTCAACATTCTAGCTCTTAAATAAGTGACTTTGCTAACACTCTAGAATTTTTTTTTCCTTCCTCACCTCAGCCTCTTAGAACCTTTTATTCTCTTCAAGGTTCACTTTAGTTTCCTTTCCATATGAGACCTCTCCATTCCCCTTCTCAAACTATAAATGTTTTGTGTTATTTATCTATATTCACATTACACATACTCAGTTGAACATAAACTACTGCATCCAAGAGCAAGGACTACATTTTTGTTCTCTATTTGTATCCTCTATACCTAGGACAGTGCCTTGCATATAATAGGCACTTAACAAATGATTGATAAATCAATTATCTAGTATGACATCATTTTATAGATGAGGAAACATGCACAAATGAATGCCCCAAATCATTTAGCTATTTAGTGCTCTGTAGTTGGACCTACCTTTGAGTTCTTTGCAATAAACTAAGCTCAAAGAAGATAGAAACTATCCAAAGCAGAGTTGAGAAATCACCCAGGATAAAAATCTCTATTTAAAATATTTGGATATGTTTTATTTGAGCATTGTCCCTTACCCCATCTAATCTACTCTTCAGATTCCCTAGCAGATAATTTGGGGAAAGTATGCAGTGAAGTTAAGTTGGATTTTAGCACCAATTTAAAGAATGCCTACTATGTGGCTAGGTCCCATGAGCAGATGATATTTACCTAAATGTTCAATTAGGTCCTAATCAATGAATATGTCAAAGTACTTGCCTATATTATAATTCATTTTTTGTTTATTGTTGTTCCAGTCTCTTCATGATCCCATTTTGGGACTTTCTTAGCAAAGATACTGGAGTTGTTTGCCATTTCCTTCTTCAGATCACTTTTACAGTTGAGGAAACTGAGACAAATAGGGTTAAGTGACTTGCCCAGGGTCACCACTAGTAGCTGAGTCCAGATTTGAAGTCTTGAAGATGAGTCTTTCTGATTCCAAGTCTACTACTACAAACCTCCTGTCTATTCTAATTTCTATTTAAATAATTATATCAAACACAAATCAAAATTAGGGCCACTAAACCATATATAAAGATCTCTCTAGCTGCTTGATGATGCAGAAAGCTAAATATTAGCATGTCTATGTTCTACTGCATTTTATCTATTTTGTTACATTTTAATCTGATTCCCTTGACAAAATGCTTCATATTTGATACCTCTGATTTTTGTTATAATTATGCAAAATATGGTCATTGGGTCCAGCCCAATTGAAATGTAAAGTGAGAATTCAAATTATTAACCACTTTATAGTGTTCTTAATTTCACTGAGAACTAGCTATATACTGCTAGAAGAGGGTCAAACAATGTGTCCAAGGATGGAATGAAGATGTGTGAACAATTTTGTTTTATGGATCGTTTTGATTTTAAACAAAATGGTACTCAGATTCTCTGTACTTTCATTCCTCTCACCACAAGGTGAGTAAGAATGATATTTCTTTCTTCTTTCCTTCATAGGAGATATGAGAAACCATAAGAAACATTTAGGAAGGTTTTGGGGGAGAAAACCAGGAAAACTGATTGATTGATTGACTGATAGATTATTGTTGTTTTTCACTCTGATAGAGATAGACATGGACTGAGAATGCTACTATACATGGATATATATATATACATGCATACATATTTAATGTGTGTATATATATTTGTGTGAAAATATATGCATATTATGTGTGTGTGTGTATATATGGAGAGAGAGAGAGAAGAAGAAGAAGAAGAAGAAGAGGGGGGGAGAGAGAGAGAGAGACACGGGAAGGGGGAGGGGAGAGAAAAATTCTCAGGCTCATCACTATATAAAAGAAAATAAGTTCAGTCTCTCTTCAAAGGTAACAATCTCCTGTATAACTTCATATCTTCTTGCTTATCCATCTCCTGCTTAAATATTTTTGGTGATGATATCTTGATGACGCAGTCCATTCTACTTTTAGACAGTTTTATTTCACTGGATCATATTTAGATAAGAACCTTAATGATCACTGAGCCCAACTCCCTCGTTTTACTGATGTGAAAATTGAAGCACAAAGGTTAAATGACTTGCCTAAAGGTTAAATGATTTATAACTAGTAAATATCTGAAAAGGTATCTGAACCTGTGTCTTCCTGACAATTGAGCTGAAATCTACTTTTCTAGTCTGTTCACATACATAATGGTACTATTTCTGTCCTCCACAACAATACAAACAAGTCTATTGCTTCTCCACACAAGAGCCCTTCAAAAATTGAAAGATAGTTTCAAAAAATTCTTTGCCTCCTCCATCTTCCAGCAGCCCTCTCTTTAGAATAAATAGTCCTTGTTCTTTTCTCATTTTTTTCACTTCTTCTTGTGACATTCTCCCCAAACCTGGTCGTCCTGCTCTCCCTCTTTTTATGTTTCTCAAGTTCCCTCTTTAAAATGTGATATCCAAAAGTGAACAAAAATATTGATCCTCAGCAAAACCAAAACCAAAGAAAAGTGGTTTATAATGGCACTTGCCTATAAGCTTTTGAATTGGAAAAGCTCTCAAGAGTCCTTTTTATTCACTGGGGATGCATGAGGAAACAGCAGAAAGTGAAGATTGAATAAAGGCATATATTATATGTACACAAGGACCAAGCTTTACTGTGATCCCAAAAGTAAACATATGGTGACCTGAGAAAATTAATAAACTGCTTCTCTTTACTTAACCCTCTACTGGCTACCTTAACTCATTTCCTCTCACTCACAAAGCACAATGTTTTATCTTTTTCTTTGAATACCTTTCAAAGGTGCGGTAAGATGTGGCGTCAAGAAATATCTTAATGTCTTTAATGGGAGGAACACTTGGATTTCCAAGTTTTTTAAGCAGTATGAAATGAATGAAAAACATATTTAGTAAGTCCAGGCACACAATAAATGACAGACAGACAGAGAGTGAAAGAGTATCAGTATCTTCTTCAAATGTATAGCCTGGGGGCAGCTAGGTGGCACAATGGATAGAGCACTAGCCCTGAAGTCAGGAGGACCTGAGTTCAAATGTGATCTCAGACACTTAACACTTCCTAATTGTGTGACCCTGGGCAAGTCACTTAACCCTAATTGCCTTATTAAAAAAAAAAAAAAATGTATAGCCTGAAAGAAGAGGCATTTTTTAGTATACCACACGTGAGTGAGAGGAGGCAAATCTTTATGTTTGGCAGTCTCCAAAGCATGATACTTAAAGCCAATGTCCAGTCAATCAATATCTCCAAGAACAATGTTTGCACAGATTCATATCACTGTTACACACACACACACACACATATACATACCAGTCGCTAGCTCATTTTCTCAGCATCCACTTCCATTCAGAGTCAATTCAGCCAGGTGGTGTACTAGAATGGCCAGGCTAGAGTCAGGAAGAATCACTTTCCTGAATTCAAACCTGGACTCAAACACTTCCTATTTGTGTGACCCTGGGCAAATCACTTAACCCTGTTTGCCTCAATTTCCTTTTCTGTAAAATGAGCTGGAAAAGGAAATGGCAAACTCCTTCAGTGTCTTTGCCAAGAAAATTCCAAAAAGAGTCATCAAGACTTGAACATGACTGAAATGACTAGACAACAACAAAAAATAGAAGTTTATTTATACTGCAAAGTTCAGAAGAAAGAATGATGTCCAATAAGGTTGGAAAGATTGGTTGTGGTCAGATTTTGTAAGACAAAATCCTTATCAAATGGGCATGGATTAATACTTCTACCTTACAGATGAGCAAACTGAGGCTGGGGGAAAAAATTAAGCAATTTGCACAAGTAGTAAGTGGCAAAGCCAAGAGTTAAACTCAGGTCCACTGACTCCAAATCCACTGTGCTTTTCTCAGCAAGGCTGTCACTCTCTATCCATGATTCAAGCCCTGAGATTGGGTATTAGCTTGGTCCTGGTGTGAATGTCAAAAGAGCAGTTCTAGCATTGGAAAAGAGCGATGGCGAGACTTGACAGATATGATCATCTGATTGGCATAATTCTGGGCACCTATTAACTTTTCTGCACAGGGAAAAAAAAGTACTACATATAGCCATAAGTGGACCTTAAACCAAAATAGCAGAGCATGCATGTGACTTGACAACATTTCACATCATATTTTTGAAAAATTTTCAATATTAAGTTCCCTATCTTTGCATCTTAGCCACAAACATATAAGCCATATCCTTGGTCCTGTGCATTCTATGTACTCTACATGTTTGAGGTCTTCCTTTTAAGGACTCAAATACTGTGATTATTATATACTACTGTAAATCCTTAATCCTGATATTTATCTTGCTGTTTAAAGCTAATCCATTCAGTGCTCAATATCATACATGGAGTAGTTGGCAGGACTGAGATTTAAATTTCCTGATTTACTAGCTGTGTGATCCTGGACAAGTGACTTAACCCTGACTTCCTTGCCTAAATAAACAAACAAATAAATAGATGAATAAATTAATTAACAAACAAATGAATAAATAAATAAATGGATGAGTGGATGGATGGATGAATAAGATGAATGGTCAAACTCCTTCTGATTCTAGATATTTTACACTATATCAAAACAGAATTACTGCCCTTTGACAGTCAAGTGTGGGAAAGAGAATAATGTCCAATGAGGTTGGAAAGGTAAGCTGGGGTCAGGGGTTGTAGGGTAAAACTTCTTATGAGATTATCATAGGATTAAAATTAGTCTTACCTTGGTTTAGCTTAGTCTTACCATGGTACCTTGATTTTATTATTTTTTAAATTGTATTTTAAGTGGAATTGGCTTAAGATAAGGGGAAAGATACTGATCTGGAAAATGAGGAGAATTTTCCATTGGTTGCAGATTTCAGAAATCAAATATGCACTCTACTCTTTTTTTTTCCTGAGGCAATTGGGGCTAAGTGACTTACCTAGGATCATATAACTAAGAAGTGTTAAGTGTCTGAGGCCACATTTGAACTCAGATCCTCCTGACTTCAGAGCTGGTACTCTATCCACTGAGCCACCTAGTTGCCCCTGTGCCCTACTCTTAAAGTTTTATAATAGGCATAAAAACCTATCCAAACACATTAGGAAATATTACAGATAGAGGCTTGTTTTTAAACTTATAGGGTGTCAAGTAATATTCAATACTATTGAAGAGTATAAGCAACATCAACAAGGTTTTGCTTGATATTGCCATTTTAGAGTCAATAATCACAGCAATACTGGCACCTGTGGAAGGGATTAAGGAAAGGAAAAATTTTGAATGGTCCTTCCTGTAGCAATAGAGCATCGTCCATTTTCTCCCTTGACTCCTCAGGAAGACATCTGGTCACAGAAAGGCAGACAGAAGCCATTAACTTAGACTGTCTGAAATAATAGACCATATTAGATGAATCCTCTATTAATGATAGTGAAAAAAAAAATTAAAGGTTGGTCAAAGTCAGTCTGTTAGCAAGCAGCACAGAATAGTTATCTCTTCCACATCATGTAAGTTAGGAGCACAGTACACCCGCGGTCTGGAAAATCCATGTAAAATTTTTTGACCCTCTCTTCATATGAGAGAAGAAATATCAATTATTATAGTATTAAAATATATAATATATAATATGCATTTATGAGATTCTAAACTTTCTATGTCATCTGTTGGCCGTCACGTGTAGTCAGTTGCTTCCACAAAACTTCAAAAATTCCCTTTTAATTTCTTATATGGTCCCACCGTGTATCAAAATCACAATGGGGAAAGACACAATGTGTAGTTGTGATAACTGTAGATGTTGTTGCAATGTGAAGTCTAAATGTAGTTATGAAAACTGTAGATGTGAGTAAGTAAGAAGACCTAATAATGTCAGTGACAATTTTATCAATCCTGGTATTTTTTTAGATGACTTTAACTGTGACAGTATATTTTAACACTTTACTAGAGGCACCATTGAAAAGGAAATCTATTAATAAGGGAAAAAATCTGTTTCACAAAATGAAGTGGGAGCAATGTAGTATATAGATATGATCTTGGAACCAAAAAGAGCTGAATTCAAGTGCTACTTTAATGCATATTAGATATGTGACCCTAAGCACATCACTTAACCTCTACCAAAGTTAATCTGCTTTGGCAGAGGGAGTTCTTTTATCTGGGAACTCCCTATATCAGTGAAATCACAAGTTTGATCTCTATGGCCTATTCTCTACCCCCTTAAAAAGAGGTAAAGGATATGGAATCTTGGACCTGTATAGGTCCAACCCTCCAGAGAACATAATGTGCTATTGTATAACCCTAATGTCAACAGCCCAGTTATTCATCTTTTTTATTTTTCTAATTTAATATTTTACTTTTTTACTCAATTACATGTAAAAATAATTTCAATATTTTTTTTAATTTTGGTTTCCAAATTCTTTTCTTCTTCCTTCCTTCCTTTTCCCCCCTTCCCCATTAAGAACATAAACAATTTGAGCTGTTATATATATATATATATATATATATATAATTCACCTTATTTGAAAAGTGTTAGACTTCCATGAACTAAGGAGGACAAAAGAAAAATACGTACCTGTTCCACCTCTACAACCCTAATTCTGACAGGGAAGGATAAAACAAATTTATGATATAAACCATGCCTCTATTGACCATCAAATCTAAAGAGGAAAAAAAAAAGACAATGAGATATTCAAGATCAAATATGCAGATGAACTTTAGGCTCCTTTAACCAAATTCAGCCACTGAAGTCTTATCCTGCAACTACAGCACAGGAAAAATGTATTATCCATGTCAAAAGTGCCAACATGAGTAATTAATACTTCCCCAACCCCCAAGAAGTCTCATTTTATACCAGAGGAAGCTGAAACAAAGAGGAGGAGTCAAGGTCTCTACAAACAAAATTTAACTCCACATACCTGGATCATCACACCTGCCTCAGCCTCCTAAGGATATATCTCTCAGCAAAACCACTTCTCTGGCCTGCCAAGGGAACATATCTTTGGTCCCTAGAGGACTGAATCCAGAGGACAGAATATCAACAGTGTGAAGAGAAAAGGTTGAAGATTTTGGATAAGAACCTTGATACACATACCACACACATACTCTCTCCACAAGAGACTGGGAAAATTCCCATGAATGAACTAGGGAAATTCTCTCAAAGGCAAGTTACACCCATCTATCTAATTGAGCCTGAAAGTAGTATTACTCGCACTCCATATTCATGCCCTCAGAGATTTAGAGCTGAAACAGATCTTAGAGACCATATAATTTAACATTCGCAGTTTAGAAAATAGGAAACTGAGTCGGAGAAGTGAGGGGAATTGTCCTGAGGCCACATATGAATGAGAATGGACAACTAGACCTATTTGGTCTGGCATCACTCACTTAAAGAAAAGAAGTGGTCTCAAAGTCTCATGAAAGAATATTGAATATTCCAATTATTTAAGGAATCTCTCTCTCTCTCTCTCTCTCTCTCTCTCTCTCTCTCTCTCTCTCT
>JAJPUD010001942.1:212771-308099 GCA_023553655.1 Myrmecobius fasciatus | reverse complement strand
TCTCTCTCTCTCTCTCTCTCTCTCTCTCTCTCTCTCTCTCTCTCTCTCCCCCTCTCTCTCTCCTTCTTTCCCTCCCTGTCTTTCTCTCCCACTCTCTAGTTTTTTTCTTCCTTTTCAATACCTTTTAAAGCACAACAGATGAAACACAGCAGGTTCCCATCACCTTATACTTCTCCAAGGAGTTTAAGGCTCTTCAAAACTTTCTGTCACTTTCCTCTTCACAACTCTGACAAGTGGAGCCAATGATCCTGCTTCTACATCTTAAATTGATTGAATCTCCATGAAGTGTTTTTCAAAGACTAATTTAAATATTCCCCTGATTTCTTTTTTTAAGCTGACTAATCTTATCCTAAAAACTATATAAAAATGGGTTAGCATGTCTATTTCCTGATAGGAAAAAACTATAGAGGCCCACTTCAAGTTACAAAATTAGACTCCAATTTTGTCACCCTCCCATCCAAAGTTAGGCAACAAGATATTTCACACTGGTATGCAGGAAATGATAGATAGTATGACATCTACATGGCCTCACTGTACCACTACTTCCTGGTTTGATGCCAAAGTAATAAAAAGGATGCTTTTGTGGTAGACTCGGGGATGTACCCAGGGGATGAGGACTATATTTTCTCCCACTTCTCAACTAATTATTTCATCCCTCTACCTCCTTTCAGGATTGTGCCCAAGGCAATTGGTTCCCTCATCCCCACTTATCCAAGTCCTTAACTAAAAATCCTCGTTGAAAGAAATAGTCATCTTGCCTATAACAATTGCCCTGAGCCTCCAAGCCTTAGCATATTCCTTCAAAGAGATTTTTTAAATGAACAAGACACATACAGACACTCATACTTTCTTATTCTGGCCCTCTAGTCACACTTTAAAGGCTCGTCATTGGAAACATTGGAAATACAGCGTGTCAGAGCTTCTGACAAAGTAAGTGCAGTTCAGTCTTTCCCCACCACTCCATCTTTTGCAAGCCATGTGCTCTGTTCCTGCTGCTGTGATATTTATCCAGGCCTTTCTTTTCCACCTTCTGCCTCCAGCCAGAGATTTGTCAGCAATCCCTTCATGTAGGGAACATACAAGTTGGTTTGGTTTAAAAGGTCAATTGCAGCAGATTTGTACATGTTTTTTCTCTCTCTTACTGAAACAGAAGTCCCATGGAATAAAACTGAGTACACCCAGTCCTTAATGCAAGAATCCTCCCTGCTTTCCCCCTTCCCATCCCCCCCACATATTTCCAGCTTCTCACTCCATCACCACCACCCCCAATCTTAAACAGTCTTTAGCCAATGCCAAGCCTGAACAGTAACACGCTGTGTATTGCTCTTCAGTGACTTTGCTCTAAAGGCATCTAAGTTCCCAGGCATACACATACACTACAAGTCAATGAACATTGATTAAGCACCTACTATATGCCAGGCACTATGCAGGCACAGTGCATCGATGAAAATATTGGGTCCAAGAAAACCCAAGAATTCAAGTACAGCCACAACATTGGTAAGACTTCCATATTTGTGGCTACCTAGTACCTGTAAGATTTGGTTTTCTAAATAACACACTTTGAAATGAGGGGAATAAAATGGACACCAGGAAATTTTAAATTCCCAGTAATGGGTTTCTATTCATACAGCAGATGTCCAAAAACCATCTCTCAGTATAATCTGGAGTTCACAGTGGTCTAGAATGACTCATCAGATGGTTCATAGGCTCATCCCTTAATATTTAAAATGGGATAAACAATACCTTAGTTTCTAGCATGAAATAATAATTTACTTATGATGTTTAATAAATACTACATGATATTACATTAGTGACTCAACCCAAGCAGGACCAGTTTTCCCATACATTGTGATGGATTTTTTTTTTGTTTTTTTTTTCTTTTCCTTTGTTTTCCTAAGAGTGAAACGAGAAAGTAAGATAGATCTACCACAGAAACTAAAAAGTGATTAGCCTTAAAAAGCATGAGAAGTCCAAGCCTAAGAGATAGCCTCGTGTTTTGGAAAGGACAAAAAGCTGGATTCAAGTACAGTAAATGATGCTTATTTGCAGTGTGGTTTTCTCAAGTCGCTGTCCCTTTTACTTCATCTGTAAACCTAAGAGTTGTACTACTTGCCACACTGAGTTGTTATGAAAACTAAATGAAGGGAGGCAGTGTTGCCTAGTGGACAGAGAGTTGGCCAAGAAGTCAGGAAGATATGAGTTCAAACTGTTCCTCTGACAAATATTGACTGGACGTCCCTAGGCAAGGGATTTAATATCTCAGTGTCCTATGCAATAATCTCCTTTAGTAGGAGTACTCTTGTTAGAAAACTCCCTATACCATGGAAATCATAGGTCCAGATAAAAAAAAGATATATCAGAGGAAATAATGGTATATATAAAATGCTTTTTAAGCACAAATTATTACTGCTATTAATTTTTGTAAATATTTTATTCATTTTAAACTTAAATACCAAATGGAAAGGGAAAAAGATTTCCATCTATATAGCATAACATAAGAAAGGCTTCAATATAAGATATGTTCCCATTTCAAGAAAACAAACCTTAATATAAAACAATATATTTCCATTTCAAGAAAACAAACCTATGTAATAAATAATACTACACAATGTTTTCAAAGCTAGCCAGCTTTCCTTTGCTTGCTTCTAAGCAAGCAAAAAAAAATTTTTTTTTGATTTTTAATTTTATTTTTCTCCTTCCCTCCCCCCAAAACCCTAAAGAAGACTACAATTAAACATAAATATTAATTCAATTCAAATGTCTCTCTCTTTCTTCTTTGCAGAGGTGAGGGGCTAAGGATATGGATCATTACATATATTATAGAAGAGTGTGATGTGTAGATATGTTGAACAGCTTTTCTTTTCCTCCTTTCTTTTTCATTCTTTCTTGTAAGTGTGGCTCCATAAGTAATGGAAGGAAGAAGGTATTCAGAAATGAAATTGATAAAAAGACAAAAGATATTGAAAGTTTGATTGAAAAAAAAAAAACAAATGCCAAAGATACTGGTTTAATCCAACAAGAATTTATTAAACATATGTTTCATTTTAAAATTTTTATAAAAAACCATAAGACCAGAAGTTTGAGATATTCCTGTTCCTGTGCCTTTCTGAGCTGGGGGCTCAATCTAAGACACTATTCTAAAGTTGCTAACTGCTGAAACTTTTGTTCTGAATAAACCAGGCCCTTCGAGGTAACCAGTCCTCCTTCCTAGTGTCTTCCTGAGTTGCACGTCCACGACAGTCTGAGGCTGATGTACAGTCGATCTGTCTCCTCCCACAGCTCCAACCTTCTCTGACAGCTCTACCCAATTAAGGCCATTTGTTCATGCTCCTGCATAATCTATTACCCTATCAACAGATGGCTGGAGATTTGGACTGGACTCTTTCCCAAGATCAGCCGGCATCTGCTATAACAAGTTCCTTCAATTCAGACACGGCAAATGACACCATGAGATGTTGGATCATCTTATCACAAACACGAGTGCCTTGAATATCTCCTTACTCTACTCTTTACAAGATATCTTGCCAAAAGGCTCATGGATCCCAAAAAGTGTATAATGTCCCTGTCTAGAAGTTACTGGGGGGAAAAAATAAGAAAACTTGTTTTCCTTGATTCTGGCATAATATATTAACCACTCATCTCTGAGAGAGACCATGTGATATAAGCAAGAGGAAAGGACCAGCTAGCTTTACTCAACAGATGTCCTCCAGGTGGGACATGCCACAGGTTTGGTGCCCACTCCAGGCAACATGGTAGTAGGCGTATATATTCGGCTGGGACTCAGGGAACACCAATCTAGTTCTATCACTACTAATCACTAACAAATTAGAGCCAAGGCTGGAACCAGGTCATCAGGGTTCTTGCCCAGAGGCTTACCCAAAGTCATTCATGTACTAGCAGAACTAGAAATACAACTCAGGTCTTCTGAATCTTAGGCTGGAACTCCTTCACTATACCTTAAAGAATGGAAAAATTGAGATGAAAGGATAAGTTGGATGGAAAAGGAGGTCAATGGGCCACTCAGTAACTTGTCGGTCTTTCTTTAAAAATAATTTTAAAGTGAATTTTTTTATGATTATTTCTTTTTTGGATCACTGAATTTCCTAATCCCCTCTCCGAAGTTCTTTATTGGTAATAAAAAAAGTACAATCAAGTAAAACAAAATATCATACTACCTCTGTGGTCTAGGGCTCATCCCTTTCCTCTCTGAACCTCAGTTTCACCATTTATAAAATGAGCAACTTAGATTAGATCAGTATTGTGTGACTGCCAGGCTATAACAAATTTCTTGGTTGTTGTTCAGTCATATTCGACTCTTCCTGGCCCCATCTCTTGCCAGTACTAACCTAGTGACTAAAAACTGGCTCTTAGAAAATCTCCTAGAGCCCTATGAAATTAAGAGCCTTGCCGGACTTAATATAGACAATACATATCAGAAGCATGACCCAAAATCATGTCTCTCTCAATCATGTGTCAATGATATATGCACTTTGTCATGCTGTCTCTTAAACTGGAAACTTGGCAGTGGGAGTGGGGGAGGGGGTTTGAGAAATTTCTTATTTCTTCCTCATCCTTCTCCCACACATCCCAGTTTTTCCTTCCCATCTCTCCCCTTTGGTGCTCATTTCTCTTATCAACTAAGTTTTGAGGCTGAGGAGAGCATTAGGGTCAAGAAAGAGAAAAGTAAAGTTTTTCCCAGTCCACAGTACAGCTTGAGTTTGAAAGCCCTGGAAGAGAAGATTACCAAGGTCCCTTTCAGCTTCAATGACTTCATTTATTCTGTATATCTTGACAGGAACTGCCTCTAACAATAAACTTTCTAGCCTGGCCAGATTGACTTAAAATTTAAAAATAATGGATTTAGAACTAGAAGGAAGCTTATAGGCCATTTAGTCTAGCCCTGCCTTAAAAATTGGGGAAATTGAGGCTTATAGAGAATTAGTGACTTGCCCAAGTTTATACAGAGGAGACTCCACCAACCATTTTACAGATAAAACAGGTACTCAAGGAGGTTAAATAATTTGCCCAAAATCTCAGAGGGAAATAGCAGAGCCAGGATTAAAATCAAGGTCCCTGCACTCCTCAGATTCCAAATAGAGCATTCCTTTACATTATGCCAGATTGCTTCCTTTTCCTTTGACACCTAAGTAATAGGTTTTGACTCCATCTTCCTTGATCTACCACATATACCTCTCCATTTACCACATGTGATATATATATATATGTATGTATATATATATATATATATATATATATATATATATAATTCTCTCTCTGTCTGACTCTGTCTCTCCCTCCCTTCTCCTCTCCCTTCTCTTTCTCTCCTCTTTTTCTCTCTGTTTCTCACTCCTTTTCCTTCTTCATTACCCTCACATATCCCTACTCACACACCTTCCATCCCTGTAGCTCACAGAAAGAGAAATCTAACCTAGCCAGAACTTCATGAAACTAGCCATGAAAGAGGAAGAAATCATACATCATTTTACAAACTAGGAACTCAGTACCTGAAAAGACTCAGATAGATCACTTACCTAATTAATCAAGCAAACAGCAATCAATTCCTAAGTGTCAGGCACTGTGCTAGGAACTGAAGTTACAAGGACAATGAATAAAATAGGTTCTAAGGATGAAGAACTTAGCTTATAAGGGGAAAGAATAACAAGGAGAGACAGACAGTTGTGGACACAGAAATGTGCATTTAGATAAATATTAACGTCCCAAAAATCTTAGTGAAGACTTGAAAAAAATCAGTCTAAATATTTGCCAAAAATGCCAAAGGAATTTTGTTCTAGAAGCACTGAGGCCCTGGAGAATACAAGATTAGGTTGGGGAGTGGGGAGAAAGAAAGGCAGCCCCTTGGAGGAAATCAAAAGGGAAAAGGTTTGTTCTGTATCCCATGTTTTCTAGGTAGAACTGTGGATCAGCCAGAGACTTCCAAGAGTGCTGCCCATGGAGATCGTGGGAGTGACTTGGCACAGCCTGCTGGTGTGTAAAATCCTGATGTGAATTATTAGAGTGTTAGAAAAAAGATTTGAGTTTGGGATGGGGAGGAGGGAGCCAGGGAAAAGAAATGCTGGTGTGTGGTTGAAACTCTCTGAAAGCCTAAGGTCTTCTCCAACGCCTTAGCTAAAAGCAGTGGCAGCCTCCCATATTGATTATGCATGCATGCCATAGAGTACACTGGCAGCAAGAGGGCCAGAGACCTGCTGGATAATTTATACTCTGGCATTAATATTCACCCAGCACTGGGCAGAGTTCAAAGAAAAGAACTGAGTAACAAGAGTTAAAGACTCACACTAACTGCCACACTTTACAGCTGCAGAAAGGAGCGAACAGGTCTCTGAGGAAAAGCAGCCAAGAGGTATTAAGAAAACATGTGGGACTACACTCACACAACAGAGGCATTTTCAGGCACTTATAGAGGATGAGCCTGTGTTACACCTGCATGTCAGTCAGGAGAAGTCTTCTAAGGACATAGACAGCAGCTATTATGTTCGTTTATTCTCAAAAGGATATGCTGGAGGAAAAGCCCTAAAATGGGCATCGAGATGCCCATCAAAATAGGCATCAAATTCTGGCCTTGTGCTTAGTACACATCAGCTGCCTCATCTTAAATAAGACATGTTACTCTTCTGGTCCTCAGCTATGTCATTTCTAAAATGAGGGAGTAGTACTACCTTTTTGTGCCATAAAACCCTTTGGCAGTCCAGTTAAGTTCATGGATCTGTTTTGATATTTTTTAAAAAATGGCTCAGTGGATAGAATACCAGCTCTAGAATCAATAGTACCCGAGTTCAGATCTAGCCTCAGACACTTACTAACCATGAACAAGTCGCTTTATTCCAATTGCCTCCAAAATAAAGAAGAAAAGAAAAGAAAAAAAGAAAGAAAGAAAATGATTGAAGGTAATAGGTAATAAATTCGTATTAGAAGTTAGTGAAAATAAAAATTTAAGTTTTTCTTTTTTTTCTTGTCTGAGTCTTTCTTCTTAATTTACAGGTCAGGGTATAAGAATCCAAGAACTTCATGGTCTCTAAAATGCCCTCCAACTCAACATTCCCTATTTTTAAGAGTCATTAAATGAATCATTAAAAAATAAAATTTTGGAAGGAGGGAGACTTCAGTTTATGACTTTAAGAACGTTATTTCATATCTTTCTGTTGTCATCTCATACATCTCAGCTGTGTTATCTCCAAAATGGGAGAATCAGACAAGACAATGTCTAAAACATCCTCAAACTCTTAACATCTATAATCTGAGGGTCATATTTAATAGCAGGTGATTTTGATTTGGATAGAATGCTTGACATGGGAAGTCAAGAAGAAATGAGTTTTAATTTTTCTTCTGGTACTACTGATATGACTATGAACAAATCTAAGTCTGTGACAACTTTATAAACTATAGATTAAGACGACAAAGGCAATTTCCACACTAGGACTTCTCATACCCAGAAAAATCAGAAGTCCTTAAAATATTAATATATAGTATATCTGAGGCACTGCTGATAACTTCCTCTTCCTATTCTCACCTTCTTCCTCTCTCATATTTTTCTACTTCTACTCTTTCTCTTTCTGCCTTTCCCATAAGTAAATGGCAGAGGCAGAATTCAAAGCAAGATCTTTGAGCTCCTTAAATTGCAAATATAAGAATCTTTTGAATTGCTGGAGCCACTCGAAGTTAAGATAGTTGGTGGCCATGTTGAAAACTACACCTATAGTGAATGAGAACTTATTAACTTGCCTGCCTGAAACCCTCAGCATTCTTCACTAAGGACACTTAGCCCAATTATCTGACAAAGAAGACTTGGTCCCAATCTTTGAGAATCTTACAATCTAGTTTCACTTTCTACAGCATCTTTTTTGCCACCAAAAGCGGCAGATCTCCCACCTGAGCACATATATTAATTTCTCTGGACCTTTCTGCTTATCTATATGATATAATTAATATGACCTTACTTAATAGAAGGTAGTATAGTAGATAAGAGTACTGGGCCCAGGTGAGGAAAATTGAGTTTAGATGTAGCTTCAAACTTACTTTCTGTATGATGCTGGGCAAGTCATTTGACCCTATTTGACTCAGTTTTGTCATCTGCAAAATGAATCAGAGAAGGAAATGGCAAATCATTCCAGTATCTTTGCCAAGAAAACCCCAAATGGGGTCATGAAGAGTCATAAAAGACTAAAAAATAACTAAACAATAAAACTAATAGAAGGCAGGATACTAGGCTAGATAATTTCATGAGCTCTTTCAAGTATAGAAAGTATGAGTCTGTGGTAGGAGTTATACCTGATGGTTTACTGCTTTCAACACTATACAGAGATGCCATGCACCCAATAAGAACACAATGAAGATTGGACACAAAGACAAATGACTTTAAGGTAAGCTGATTGGAAAGTTCACCACAAGCAGGAATGATGGACAGGATGGACCCTCAACTGAGGTCTCAAGACTCAATTGTGGCCCAAGCATTTTATGGAAAACCCAGAGCTCTATCCTGCTGACATGGACTAAAAAGGCTGAAATATAAGCCCGAGATATGCATTTCACAATCTCTTTCACAGAAGACATTCAATTTAATTCGATATTTATTAAGTGCCCACTACAACCTAGCACCCAAAGTAGGGTGCTAGGCATTAAAGAATTTGTTATTCTGGACTTGTGATTTCAATGGTGTGAAAAATTTCCAGTGAGAAAACTTCCTATACCAACAAAATTTTGAAATTTAGAGTATCAAAAAGTTGTCTAGGACCTTGGGAGGTTAGATGACTTGTCCAGAATCACTCAACTAATCAGAAAAGGTTCATGAACTCAAGGTTTCCTTGAGGAAAAGGCCACTTCTCTGTCCACGTTGCCCGTCAGATACTAGGGATACAAAAATGAAAAATTACATTGCATTTGTCCTTGGGGGTGGGGAAAAATAATTTATTAAGTACTTGCTATGATTAAAACATGATGGTAAATGCTAGGAATAAAAATACAAGCAGGCAAGATGAACCTTATAATCAAGAACTTCCCATTCTAATGGTGAAAGACAGCACATAATTGAGAGATAAAAGACAGGAAGGAAGCACACCAAATGGTCATATAGTTTAGAAATGGCTGGCAGGAAGTGATATGGAGGCCTGGTTCAAGACAAGATAAGATGAAAGTTCAACAACCAGAGTGGGTTTCTCAAGGAGAGAGGAAGGGGAGGGAATAAGCATTTATATAATACCTACTATTTGTCATGTACTATGCTAAGCACCTTGACAAATATTGCCCCATTTGATCCTCATAACAACCCTGAGAGATAGGTGTTATTAACATCACCATTTTATAATTGAGGAAACTGAGACTGAGTCAGAAGTAAAGCGACTTGCCCAGAAACACACTACTAATTAGTATCTAAGACCAAAATTGAACTTAGATCTTCCTGATTTGAGACACAGAACTCTATCCAACATGCTACCAGCTGCCTCTTTAATTTTTATTTTCATCAAAGGTTCCATGAGGAGCCACAATGAGGATGATGGTTATAATTCAAACAATCTGGGTTGGAAATGCCTCAGTCAGCTAGATAGTATAGTGGATAAAGGTCTGAGTCAGTGTTTAATTCTTAGAAAGACAAATTCAAACCCAATCTTAGACACCTAACTAGCTGTGTAATCCTGGGTAAATCATTTAATCTCTGTCTGCTTCAATTTCCCAAAGTAAGGATAATAGTACTCACTTTCGAGGGTAACCATAGGGCAGCTGGGTGGTACATTGATAAAGTAGCCTACCTGGAGTGAGGAGAACCAAACTTCAAATCTGGCCTTAGAAACTCACTGGCAGTATGACTCTGGGCAAATCACTTATTTAAATCTTATTTGCCTCAGTTCTCTCAATTATAAAGTGAAGATATTAGCATCTATCTTGCAAAGTGATGGTGAGGGTCAAATGAGATAATTACAAAGTGCCTGACAAACAGCAAGTTTTATTATTATTATTACCAAATGTCCAAAAATTACCAAAAATGTTGCAAATATTAAAGTTCTATACAAATGCTACTATTATTAACTATTATTAAGTGGTGTCCAAAACTTGATTATAGGCAATATAAGGTAAAACTGTACCACCTATCAGAGTCCCTAACATAAGCATAAATAATTAGGATACCATACAGGATGTGACAAAGGCCAAGAACAGATCTAGACATAATGTTCTTAAATATATATGTATATATATATATATATATATATATATACATATATATATATATGGAAGCAGAGATTGCTTCATATGGGGCTTTAGGGAAGATTTAAGTGAGAACATAGAGACAGACCTGGGACCCTGAATAGAAGGATTGCAACAATCATAAAGAAGAAGATAGCAATTTACAAGCACAGGGGGATTGCTTGTGTGAATGAATACAGAAGGATAGAAGGAGGCAAGATCAGATAACAGATATCCCAATTTGGATAAAGTATAGAGCATGTTAAACATAAAAGTACAAAATAAGAATGAAAAAATAGACTGGAGACAAAATGGGGAGGTCTTAAATGCCAAATCATAGGTGTACATTTTATACTTTAAGTAATGGGGAGTTGCTGAAAATATTTGAAATACTCTATTTATGCTATCCACCAACCCACTCATGGAAAAACACTCTCTCCATTCTTCCACAAAGAATAAGAACTAAAAATGATCTTACACTAGTGTATCAGGTTTACCATGTCAACAACAAGACACCTGATCTGCAGCCATCTGCTGTCCAACAAACAGAATAGATAGCAATCATATCCATCTACCTTTACTCTCTAGGATTTTTTTCTCTGGCCTATCCAGGAAGAAAGCATCAGTCACAGCTTTAGTTGAAGTAGCAGGTAAGAACTCGGGGAATGATCATTATTTGACTAAAAAGAATATCATTTCCATTATCATAGATAGGAAACCAAGGCATATTTCCAATACTCTGTCCTTCTCTCTGATTTCCTCATAGTCCTGAGAGAGAATGCATTTGAGCAGCCAGTTCTAATGATCTCTACTTAAAGCAAGGTAAGAAAAATTTAACTGGTTTCACAAAGTATAGTGTCTGTACTTCAAAAGTTGTTTCCTTATGGGTAGCACCAACAAAGCTGACCATTTGTTACTTGGCTCATTGCTCCTCAAAGATATACATCTTCCCCTGATGTCCAACTGAGGAATGATGTTCCTCTGCAGCTAGCAGCCCATTGGGTGGCAGTGATAGAGGTAACATTCCACCTGTCAGAGGAATAGAAAATAGTAATATCTGCTTAGCTATTCAAAAAGTAGAAGCAGTACAGTAGCTAGCAGGTAAAAGGTTGAGTCCCTATTGGCTATCCAGCCAATTCTAACCACATAGTTCATGGTATCACAAATTAAAAGCTGGAAGCAGAAGTATGCTGGGACCAGTTCAAACTGGTTTGAGAGAGTCAATTGTTAAATCTTCAACATGAATATTTACATTTTGAAAATTGGCAAACACTACAGATCAGGGCTTGATGTACTTTTTAGATTGTCTAGACTTGAGAGGGATGGAAGAAATACCAATAATATTAATTAAACTTTAAAGTACATCTTCTATACATTTTCCCCTCAGAGAGCTGGTTGTTAAACATTTATCAGGACAAGTCTGCTCAGAAGGGACCTAAATGGATAGTTGTTCAAATATCTCATTTTGGGGGATTAAAGACTAGATAGCAAATGGCAAAGCCATGATTTAAACAAGGCTCTATCCTCTGACTTTAAATTTAATACCATCTCCATGATATCACCATTGTCTGGAGTCTGCTCATATAGGAACCTCAATCCTGGATGGCTTTAAAGGAGCTATGTTGTAACAAAACAGGGAAGAGAGGGAGAAAGAGAACAAACATTTATCAATAGTTCCTATGTGCCAAGTACTGTGCAAAGTGCTTTATTACCTTGTTTAATACTCATAACAACCTTCAAGGTTAGGGGCCATTATTATCCCCATTTTATAGTTGAGGAAACTGATTCAGACAGAGGTTAAATATCTTGCCCAGGTTTATTCAGTAAGTGTCAGAGGCTATATTTAAAATCTTCCTTATTCTAGTCTCAACACATTATCCACTGTATCATCTATCAGCCTATTCCATTCCTAAAGTAAACAAATGTTGGTGACCCAGTTTTTATGTTCTTTTCAGGAATTCAATCATTGATCCAGTCAAGAGTTCCTTTTTGGAACCCAGGACATCTACTGCGCTCTACTACCCATGAAAGCTTGGACAAATCACATTTCCCCATGAAGTTCATTTTCTTCATCTGTTAAATGATGGGGTTTGATTTGATCATTTCTAAATCTATGATCCTATAAGTGAGTACACTCACCTGAGAATGTTCATTGCTTAGCGAGGCCAGCTGGCACAGGACAGCAGTCTGTGATAAGAATTGGCTCCCAGACTAGTGTCTGAGGCAGAGCTGAGCTCAGAGCTTTTCCCCACTGCCCCCACTTCTAGCTTTCATAGAGACATGTATAAAATAAAGGTAAAAATTAAACCATGGCTGACACATGGCACCATCTTTGCTATTGAAATCCTCCAGCATAACACCAGAATGGTCATCCCAGTGGCATTTCTAAATTCTGTATCCCCCAGAAAAATTTCATAGCCTTCCTACACAACTTCCCCTTCCCCCAGGAAACCTCATCATGTGACCGCAGAAGAAGTCTTCCTTTGTGGGACTCCAAGAAATATAGGAGTTACCCCCCCCAAAAAAAAAGAAAGAAAGAAAAGAGAAGAGAAGAAAAGCTGGAAGAGTTCCTTAGAGATGATCTAGTTCAGGCCTTTTACTTGTCCAAAAAACTACTGAAAGTAGCCATTAAGATTCAAATCTGGATTGCTGAAACAATGCTATAGCTATTATTTCAAGAAATCTTTTCCCAGCTTTCCTACATTGTTCTTTTTCCCTTGATTTAGAATTGGGAAGTGCCCTAACTATACCCATGGCCCAATTTTCAGAGAATCATGAGACAGCAGAGAATAATGACTAATTTCTACAGGTGGAAAACAAAATGCCCACTAGAACAATCTGAATAAGTAGACAAAAGAGACGGAGAGTTGAGAACCAAAAATCACTTGATATTTGATACCCTTATTGGTCTTCAGAGAAAGAATGACAAACATATATTGAAATGGCCACCAAGCAGGCAATATTTAAGGGAAACGCCTTTAGTCAACCCTTTCCTATTTGCATTTGGTATTTTTTAGTAAGAGAGAGAATTTTCTCCATTTATAAGCCTCATCCATTTAGAAACAAGCCAAAAAGAACATCACACTGCAATGTCCAGAAACTGAATAGCACTACCCAAAAAGAAAAATGAAATTTCATTTTATTTTTTATTTCTCCCCTTTATTTTTGTTAGTCAATCATTTTTCAGTTTTAACAAAGATATTAGAGTGATCTTCCATTTTCTTCTCTGGCTCATTTTATAGATGAGGAAACTGAGGCAAATAGGGTTAAGTTGACTTACTTAGGATCACACAGCTAGTAAGTATCTGAGGTTAAATTTGAACTCAGATTGAGCTTGGATTCACCAAGCCTGGTACTTTATCTATATCATTTAGTTACCCTTTCCCTTTGTAGAAATTCAAAGTATAAAGCCATGTTAATTGGCTGTGTTTCCTTGGACTAATTCCCCACATATTTCTTTGTTTTCTTATCCATAAAATGAAAGGTTTGGACTACCTAACCCTTACTAGCAGTTCTGCATTTCTAACCCCAAAATTTTCTTTTAGGTTCAGTTGTATTTTCTATCTCTTTAAAAAATAAACAATGTCCCCTCTCTCCAATTTACAACTAACAATTCCTTCCCACTGTGCCTTAAAACCCAGTAATAACAATGAAACTATACATGGTCACTTCTCCAGGGGCCTTTTAATAAGATCAAGTATAGGTATCAATTTAACATCAGATGCAGCCTCACTCCACCTAGGGACTGCGTTCTACCCTGAAGCACTGTAACAATATTCAAACATTTCACACACACACACACACACACACACACACACATCACACACACATGTGGGAGGAAGCTCCACATAACAGGCAGATGAAAGTAGGATTATAACCCAGATCCTTCCCAACCTTAGTCACAGAGCACTTGAGCTTCTGAAGAATCCCTAGAGACTTTCCCTAGAGACAGCAGGCTGTTTTAGTAGTAGATTTTTGATGAATGAGACAGGCTTGGGCATCGGACAGTACCAATGCCACACACTGGATTGTTCTGCATGTTGAGGGAGGCAGACACAGATGATTTAATACTCATTGGCCAGCCCTAGCTTCTGGGATTCTGCAATCCATTTCCTAAGACCATCTGTTTTGCCAGAGGTCAGGGGGCTGGCTAACATTTCAGAGTATGGGGGATTTTCTTTTTATGGGAGATGATTACCCAGTATTTCATAGATCATAGATTCAGTGTTAGAAGGGTCTTAGATGAAGAAACTGAGTTTGAGAGAGTGTGAGTGACTTGCCCAGAGTTACATAGCTAGTAAGTGTCTGAGGCATGATTTGAGCCTGTTAGATCTGAAATGAGAGGCATTATGAATAGTGAGCAGAAAGCCTGTCCATGATTTAGAAAGATTTGAGTTCAAGTGCCATCTCTAACACAAATTGGATTGGATAACTCTTTACAATTATAAATTGCAGCATAGTTGTTCATCGGCATTGGTAGAAGTGGTAACATTGTTAAGACTTCTCAATGCTAGTAACACTAGCACTTTCTTAAGCAGCAATATTACCTCCAGTCTTCAAAACTTGCTTCACTGTTGCTAATGGAGAATTTAACAATTGATCTCCTAGCTGAAAAGAATGGAGTAAGGCATTTAGCCACTCATCATAGAATCATTAAAAAAAAAATGGGGGGGGGGATGCAGACTTAGGGAACCAGTATTATAAACTTCTTGTTTTATATATTAGCAAAGTGAAACCCAGATTGGCAAAGAAGCTAAAGTCTCCCTACTGTAAAGAATTTATTGCTACTTCAAAGAAGAAACAGACAGTGAAGGTAATATTTTGCCAGGGTCAGCAAATTCTAATGCCTATTCTGACATTAACAAACTGTGGGAACTTGGACACGTCACCATACTCAGGTAGTAAGCAAGCCAGATTTGGATTTGAGCCCAGACTCTGTGCTGCTTCAACTAACTTGTCCACTGACTCACAATCTCAACTATTTCCAAAGAACAAAGCCTTTGCAGTGGGAAAAAAACAAAACAAAACAAAACAAAACACCACCACACCACTGTTCAAGACTGCAGCTCTCCAGGAATTTCAACAGGGGTAGTAGCAAATTTTAGGCTTCAAAAGCAGTCATAGTCATCATGAGAAAAAGTCAAATTGGGAAACAGATCATTGTAAAAGTTGAATTCCTTGGAATCATCTGTCCTTAGACCATACTTTGCTAATTTATTCTTTAGATCCTAATGCTCAAATATTGCTCAAACATGATTGTCAGTTTCACACTTTTAGTGTGAATAATGAGTTCCATTAATTACATTCAGCCCTTCCCAATTTTGAATCTTTTGCATGAATGTCAACTATGGAAAGTTCCTCATTACTATGGGTGTTTCTCATATTGGAAATGGATAACTTTCCACATGTCATCAGTTATATCTGGCTCATTATCAGGGTTTCCTTCTCAGAGTAAAAAGGGAAAACAAAAGAGTGACATGAGAATCTATCGTGTACAATGCCCACCTCCATAATCATATCAAGCCTCAATAGCTTATACTTCCATTAGGGCCAATGGCCCACAGTTGCCTCAGGATAAAAGATAAACTCCTTAGGATGATAATTATTCCTCCTGCCATTCCTCTATTATTTAAAATCCCTGGTTTTCTTCAAGTTCAGATATCACCTAAACCCAAAGACCCCAGGTTCTGGGATAAGTACTCACTATTTGACAAAAACTGCTGGAAAAATTGGAAACTAGTGTGGAAGAAATTAGGGCTTGACCCCCATCTAACACCACATACCAAGATAAGATCTAAATGGGTTCATGATCTGGATATAAAGTGTGATAGTATAAGTAAATTAGAGGAATGTAATATAGTTTACTTCTCAGACCTATGGAGATGAAATAAATTTATATCCAAAGAAGAACTGGAACTCTTAATTGAACATCAGATAGATAACTTTGACTATATTAAGTTAAAAAGTTTTTGTACAAACAAAACCAATGCAGTCAAAATTAGGAGGGAAGCAATAAATTGGGAAATCATCTTTACATTTAAGGGTTCTGATAAAGGTCTCATCTCTAAAATATATAGAAAATTGTCTCATATTTATAAGAATTCAAGCCACTCTCCAATTGATAAATGGTCAAAGGATATGGACAGACAATTTTCAGAGGATGAAATTAAAACTATTTGTATTCATATGAAAAGGTGCTCCAAATCACTACTGATCAGAGAAATTCAAATTAAGACAACCCTGAGGTACCATTACACACCTGTCAGATTGGCTAAAATGACAGGAAAAGACAATGATGAATGTTGGAGGGGATGTGGGAAGGCTGGGACACTGCATTGTTGGTGGAGCTGTGAACAGATCCAGCCATTCTGAAGAGGAATTTGGAGCTATGCTCAAAAAATTATCAAAGTGTGCATACCCTTTGACCCAGCAGCATTTCTATTGGGCTTATATCCCAAAGAAATCATAAAGGAAGGAAAGGGCCCCACATGTGCAAGAATGTTTGTGGCAGCCCTTTTTGTAGTGGCTAGAAACTGGAAACTGAATGGATGCCCATCAATTGGAGAATGGCTGAATAAATTATGGTATATGAATACTATGGAGTATTATTGTTCTGTAAGAAACGACCAGCAGGACGATTTCAGAGAGGCCTGGAGAGACTTACATGAACTAATGCTGAGTGAAATGAGCAGAACCAGGAGATCATTATACATGGCAACAACAATACTATATGACAATCAATTCTGATGGACATGGCTCTCTTCAACAATGAAATGTTTCAAACCACTTCCAATTGTTCAGCGAAGAAAGCCATATACACCCAGAGAGAGGGATGTGAAATGTGGACCACAACATAACATTTTCATACTCTCGATTGATGTTTGCTTACATTGTGTTTCCTTTATCTGATATTTCTTTCTTGTAGATATGATTTTTCTTGCACAACAATAAGTGTGGAAATATGTATACATATATTCGATTTGTCAAGTATTTTATCATAATTAACATGTAGTGGATATCCTGCCATCTAGGGGAGGGGTGGGGAATAGAGGGGAAAATTTGTAACAGAAAGCTTTGTAAGGGTTAATGTTGAAGAATTACCCATACATATGTTTTGCAAATTAAAAAAAAAAAAAAGTTCAGATATCACCGCCTATTCAAAGCTCTTCTTCATCTCCTCCTCCTTTGCCCCCATACTACCACCACCACCAGTGGTCCTTGGTGATCTCTTTCCAACTGAAATTGATATATATATATATTGATGGCAGGAAAAATTCCCTATAAATCTGAGCTTTGTATAAACTGACTGGAACTTTTGGGAGGTAGTAGATCATTAGATGTCTTCAAGGAAAAACTATGTGATCTCTTGACTATTTAGCAGAAATGTTTTAGGGATTTTTTTTTTCAGATCTGGGTTACACCACAAAGCTGCTGAGCTTTCTTCTGACTTTGAAGGTCTACAATGGTTGATAACTCCATGAAAAGTGTATGGAGTAAGTTAACTGTAGACTTGACATAGGAAATTAGGAAGTATGCTAAGTACGTAGCTTGAAGAATGTGTCTGAGAAATGACTGAGATCCTTCCAAGGCTCTTAAAGCCTGCCAACCACTATCCTCCTCTGCTAGTAGGGTTAAGGGTAAATGATACCACCAGAAGAAATCAGAGTATATCTTCTAGTCCCTTTGAAGTACCGAATCAGACATTGGAGGACTTTTTATAATGGTCCAGTCATTTCAGTTATCTTTAACTCTTTGTGACCCCATTTGGTTTTCTTAGCAATAATACTAGAGTAGTTTACCATTTTCTTCTCCAACCCATTTTACTAGAAACTTAGGCAAACAAGGTTCAGTGATTTGCCCAGGCTCAGATATAGTTCATAAGTGTGTGAGGGCAGATGTGAACTCAGGTCTTTCTGACTCTGGGTCCAGGTCTCTATCCACTACACAACCTAGCTATTGGAGTATAACATCCCTGAAATCTGGAAGAAAATGAGAATATGGAATTGAGTATCTAAACATATAATTTCAAAGAGTAAGGTTTTGTTTACTGGAATAATAGATAAAATACTAAAATAGTGAACATGATTCTCATGAAGAGAAAGGAATTACATATGAACAAACATTTGCCAGATAGTTCACTTGCTAACATGATTTTTAAAGACTTTAACTTGCAAACTGAAAAGAAAGAAGTCAAATTAAGAGCAAGAATTCTTTGACACAATAGGTTTGACATTAAAAAAATAATGATGTTGAAGGAGATATCTATAAATTCAGAGAAAAACTGAAAAGAAAGTTAGAAAGAATACATATATTCTCAGACATTTATGTAATCACTTAAATGTAGCATGATGGATGACAAAATGAAATTTGAATTTTATAACATCACAGGAATCATTACATGGTGGGTCACAATCGACATTGCCTATGGTAATATTACTCTATTACCCTTTAAAATTATATCTCAAAATAGTACTATATTTCAAGAAAATAAAAACTTGCATATAAGTCCATTAATCTAGGCATAAAAGAAGATATTTTAATTAAAAACAAAAAGAAATGGAAACGATATCATTATCATTATACACAATAGACTGCCCAAACAGATAGCAAATAGAGATTATATTTTATACATATATATCTTACAACTCTGTCAGAGACAAGATATAGTAGTGATTTAAAATTTCAATTATGCAATATCTAGCTACTATAAATAAATTAAAGTCTCCACACCCAGAAAAATACATTTTAGAGTACTGACAAAGCATGCAGAATAATCACATGTCAATTTAAAAGAGGTCTCTAGTGATGTGTTTTAAGGCTCTAGAGTAGTGTCTTACCACTTCTTCTAATTAAAGATTTAATTAATGGATTTGCATCATTTAAAAAAAAAAGTATATCTCTGATGATATACTTCAGGGATGTGTCCTCAACCCTCCACTTGCAGTATTTCCATCAATGACTTAAATGAAGATATAGATGCTATGTTCATGAAAGTTACAGATGGCATTAATCTGAGAGGGACAACTGATCCATGAGATGACAGTATCCAGGTCCAAAATGCTTTTGACTAGCCCCAAATGAAATTTGTTGAGGATAAACTGTACATCTATTAAAACTATCAACTGTACAAGTATAGTATAAGAAAAATGTGGCTTAATAAGATCATGTAAAAATACCTAGAACATTCCTAGTTGAGTATGAAGACTAATATTGGTAACTCAATGGATCCATGATCTCATTGATACTTCCTCCACTGGGAGAGTACAATGCATCTATGTCTTTTCATTCTTGTTGATTTTTGAATTGTCCTCCCATACTTTCTCTATAGAAGTTCTACCTCATATTACTTGAACTATTCCTAGGCTTTTTGGCAATTAGTGGGTACCAGGTACAAGACTCAGGGTATCCAGTTGTTATCCTTTATTGCCACACCTTTCTTGGATTATACTTTGTTATGATTTCTTTCATGTTTCTTCTTGCTTATAAGTCAATATACTGCAACCTGGATACAGATACCATCACTTTCCATTATCCATAGGATCACCTATAATTTTTATTCTTTAAAAACAGTAGTGTCCCATGATTCACAGCCATATATAGCAGTATTTAGAGAATACAGGTGCTGTAATCATGGGGTTTTTTGTGTCCAAGGAGCAACTTGGAATCATTGAGAATTTTGTGCTTTTCACAAATGCAATCCATTCTGTTCTACATTATTCCTCTTTAATTCTGGATTAGATTGTGAATTCCATGAAAGCCAGAATTATCTTTGATCTTCTTTTGGATGTCCAGTGCTTAGCATAATGCCTGGCATCTAGCAGACACAATAAATGCTTATTGAATAACTAGACTTCCAAAAAAATTGCTACTCAAGAATGACATGGGTTCCTACATAAATAATGCAATGTTAGCTAGTGTAGATACTAATTGATGCTTATATGGTGCTTAACATACATTATTTTATTTGAGCCTCATGACAGTCTTGGAAAGTCTCAATAACAAAGGACCAAGCATTAACTTCCCTAATTTTTGCAATATCTCACATTTCCAGTATATTTTTCTTAGTATAAAAGATGTAAAAGCAGCTAGTCAGTGGATAGGGTACCAGGCCTAGAGTCAGGAAAACTCATCTTCCTGAGTTCAAATCCAGCATCAGATATTTCTAGTTATGTGACACTGGGCAAGTCATTTAACTGTTTTACCTCAGATTCCTCATATGCAAAATGAGTTGGAGAAGTAAACAGCAAAATACTCTAGCATTTTTGCCAAGAAAACCCCTAATGGGGTCATGAAGAGTTGGACAAAACTGAACACTCATGAACAACAACAAAGGATGCAAAATACAGAAATTACTGGGGTAAGATATTAATAGAAGTACTAGAAAGAAAAGAAGTTGTGGGGTGGCAGTTTAGTGTTGTGAAAGTAGATCACTGTCTTTGGGCTCAGGTGACCTGAGTTTGAATCTAGGTATAGGTCTTTATGATGTGAAATTGGACAAATTATTTCATTTTTCTGGGCCTCAGTTTGTACATCTATAAATAAGGAAGGTTGAGCTAAATGATTTTTAAATTCTCTTCTAGCCTAAATAAATTACCTACATTTTACAGTTGAAGAAGCTAAAACTCAGACAGAATATTTGTTTATGCTCCCACATTAAAAGTAGAACTTAATCCACATCTTCTTGATTCCTAATATAGTACCACATAACACTGCCTCTCTTTACCATGTCCAGAAGTTCCAAGGTATTCCACATTGATCATACTATTTGGGAGTCATATTTGTTGCTGGTTGCTGTTGTTTATCCTAAATTCTCAAAGAGAATCATGACATCAAGAAAGTGATGCCATGACTTGGAAATGAATTGGATTTAAGTGAGGGAGGGCTGTACTCAGACACCAGCCTCACTTTCTCTTCCAGAGTCATTCAAATCCAGTGGCAAGATACAGATCAGGACAACTGGAGCTAGCTCCCAAGCCACATTTGCTTGGTATTGAATGCTATATTTCATCTATCCCTCCATTCCCCCTCCAAAATATATATATATATATTTATTTTTGGTACTCTTTTCTTTCTAAATTTTGCATTCCAAATCTTCACCCTTTTCCTTTCTCATTCACTGAGAAGAGAAACAATTTGATTAGATACTATATTTTAATAGGGATACGATCGGACTGAAATGTGTCAAAAAGAAGTCAGTCAAAATGGTAACAGGATTCAAAGCCATGCTATACAAGACCTAATTGAGAGAGCTAGGGATTTTTAACTTGAAATAAGCAGATTTAGATCATAAGTGGTGGAAAGATGGAAAAATCTCTCTCTTTGTCAAAAGCAAAACAGCCGACAAGTGACTAATTTTACCTTGATAATAATTTTGTTCTTCAAAAATATAAAGGAAGTACTGAGAAATGAATAGCTACTCCAGACCTAATTCAGACCAATAAGGAAGAAGTTGCTGAATTCAAAATGGTAGTTACCTTGGGAAGAATTGATTATGCTATCTTAAATATTTTTTATTAGATAAGGGTTGTTAATTGCTTAATTGTTTCTGATTCTTAGTGGCCCCATTTGGGGTTTTCATGGCAAAGACACTGGAGTGATTTGCCATTTTCTTCTCCAGCTCATTTTACAGATGAGGGAAACTAAGACAAATACGGTTAAGTGACTTGCCCGGGGTCACACATATAAGATGTATCTGAGGCCAGATTTGAACTCAGGCCTTCCTGACTGCAGATCCAGCATTCTATCTACTACCACTTAGCTAACCTAGATGAAGGTAGAGTATGACACAATCTGATGTGCATTCTAAAATTCAAAAAAAAAAAATAAATTTCAAAGAATTCAAAAAAAAAAAAAAAAAGAAGTACATTGTCATAGCTTAGGTTTCTATAGAAGTCAGTTCACAAGGTATGTGAAACTACTAATAAATATTTAATAAGTGTACACTATGTGCAAGGTATTGTGTTAAATATTGGGGCTTGCCCTCAAGGAGCTCAAAATCTAATCTATCAAGTATAAAATTCTGACAATACAAGCACAAATTATTTTAATAAGAATGAAAAAAAGGAAGCAGTTTAAAGAGACCTCTGAGAATGCACAGGGAACTCAGGTATATAATGCAGCTAGATGGCAAAGTAGATGGAATCAGGAAGACCAAATTTCAAATCTAACTTCAAACACTTACTATGTGACCCTGGGTAAGGCACTTAATCTCCTGCTTGCCTTAGTTTCCTCATCTGTAAAAAGTGGATTAAAATAGCATCTACCTCATAGAGTTGTTGGGAGGATCAAATGAGATAATTATTGCAAAATGCTTAATACAGTTCAGGGTATGCATGAATATTATCTATAATATTAGCTATTATGGAAGAAGCCAGCAAGGGTAGGTATCAGGAAAAGGAATTTTAAAAAAAAATAGCATGGAACTCTAAAAACTCTAAAAATCAGAAAAGCTAAAGACCAGAATGAGCTGATGCTTACTAAAGACAAGGAAAATTGATTTTTTTTTTTGTCTTTTTGGAGGAGAAGGATAAACAGAGGTCAAAAAAAGGTGAAAAAAAAGGACTTTCACATGATATGAATGAGAAGCTAGTAATGGATGATGGTGAGAAGAAAGAATTACTCAACTCTTATTTCAGTTCCATTTTCAGATCACTCAATGATAATGAGCTCCAGATTGAGAAAGATAGAACAAAAATGATTAACAGGGAATTGAAAAAGCAAAATAAGTGAGGAGATGTCAGGAAAGCTCATAGCTGGCTTCTTTGAGTCTTGAAAAAATTGATGGATGTAACTATTTAAGCTCTCTTGACTCTCACAAAAAAAATCATAGGGAATGCAAGAATATTCACAAAACTTATGATGAAAAAATGTTCCTATTTCTAAAAAGAGGAATTCAAGCTATAGGCTAATGATCTTTCCTTTGAGTCTTGACAAAATTGTAGGATTCATTGTTAAAAGGATGATTGGTGAAGGTGTTAGAAACATGACTATAAAGAAGCAATATGAATTTATTAAGAACAAGTAATAAAATCACAGTCTCAAAAAAGTAAGGAACTTCAGAGGTCTTCTAGTTCCAGCCATACCTGAATAAGGAATCTCCTAAAATATATCTACCTAAGTCATTCAAAACAACACATTTCCCTTTTGGACAGGATAAGTACACTAAATGAAGGAGAAAATGCCATCAAAGTAATATATCTAGATTTTTTTTAAGTCATCTGACAAAGTCTTCATGATATCTTTATGAACAAGATAGAGAGACACTCTTGATTACAGTATAGTTCATAAAATTCAAGATTTGAATGTTAAGAGATCACTAAGAGAATACCAAAGTCTTCTGTCCTCATTCCTTTTCCATTCAATTGTTTTGCCAGTGACTTGGACAAAAATATAGATGGCGTGATCATCAGATTTGCAGGTGACAAAAAGCTAAGGAGAATAATGAACAAAATGGAAGGCAGCATCAGGATATAAAGATGTATAACGCATTAGAATGATTGGCCAAATTTAAGAAGATAAAATATAACTGATATAACTATAAGGTTCCATATTTGGAAAAACAAAGACAAACCAAAAAAATATAGCCTTCAAATTTCAAGTTGTGAGAGATATGGCTAGACAGTGATTCATATGAAGAAGAAATTCCAATAGACTACAAGCTCAATGAGTCAACTGGCTTTCTTGAAATTCTCTACAAGTGTTATTTCCTACTTTTACATAAATTGTTCCCCATATCTAAAATATATCCTATCCTCACTTCATCTCTTAGAATCCTTATCTTCACTCAGGGCTAAAATCAGAAGTTATATCCTACATAAAGTTTTTCTTGACCTTCTCTGTCGCTGTCTCCTTCTCAAATTTTATGTTTATCTTGGTTATTTCTTACTTATTTATCTACGTATATAGTGATGTGTCAGTCTCCCAACTCCAAAAGAATGTAAGCCCTTTGAGGACAAGGAATATTTCTTTTTTACTATTGCATCCCCAACCTCTAGCAAAATATCTTATATGTAATAAATGTTAATAAATGTTTTTGAAAGGAATTGAATTGTTAGCTCTTCTCAGAAACTGGGTAATGATAAAACTGTGTAACAATTAAAAAATGTCAACTCACATTTTTATATGGTATTAGTATTTTTTCTATTTTTGTGTCTCATAAATGACATAGAATTTCACAGAACTAAAAGTTCAATGAGTCCAAAGTATGATTTCTATATTCAGCCCTGATCAAGCCACATCTAGAATACTACATAGAGAAACAGATGCAATATTTTGAAAGGGCACTGACAAGCTAGAATTTATTCAGAAAATAAAAAGATCCAAGATGATAAAAACCAGGCCATATAATAATCAGTTCTGCTTAGAAAACAGAAACTTTGAGACATATTAGCTGCCTCCAAGAATTTGAAGCCCTGTTTTGTGAAAGAGAAATTAAAATAACTCTGCTTGGCCTTAGAAAGGAGAACAAGAGCAACAGGGCAAAATGAAAGATAGTTATATTCTAGGTTAATAAAAAGTCAGACTTCCTTACAAACAGAAGAAAACAAAATAAGACTAAATTAATGAACAGTAGTGAGTACTCCATCATTAGAGTACTAATGACCATTACAGACCACAACATAAATCAAAAACTTTGTAAAGGAGAATTTTACTTAGGTATGGATTATTCTATCATACATAAGACCCTTCCAACTCTGAGATTCTATGATACTGTTGTTATTATTGTTCTTAATCTTTTTACTGTTGTTGCTGTTGCTGTGGTGGTAGTTTTCATTTTCAGTCATGTCTGACTCTTCATGACTGCATTTGGAGTTCTTCTGGCAGAGAAACTGGAGTGGTGTGCCATTTCCTTCTCCAATATCATCACCAATGATTAAAGAACTTCCATCTACACATGGTATTCAACATATGGGGTATTGTTCTATAATGAAGAACTAGGACTAATGGGTTTAAGTTACAGACATTCATATTTCAGTTCAGTATAAGCTGGCATAGTTTCTCACAATTTGTCTCATTTAAAAAGCAGAATCGGCTGCTTCTGTAGGGAGCAAGTCACCCAATACACTTAAGAATTCAAGTAAGAAACAAATATACTTTATTATGGATGAGGCAGAAGGAAAATATAAATTTGATTTAACATCTGTATTTTTTATGAACTCAGATCCTACATTAGTAAGTTTCCAGATTACTACATGATCTCATGTTCTTTCCAGAGTTACATGGAAAAAATAATATTTCTCTTTTCCCAAAGAGATCAAAGAAAAATGAAAGGTTCTAAATGTACAAAAATACTTATAACAGATCTTTTTGCAGTAGCAAAGAATTGGAAATTGACAGAATGCCAACAATGTGGGAATGGCAAAACAAGTTGTGGTATATGATTATGATGGAATATTATTGTGCTATAAGAAATGATAAGTAGACTGCTCTCAGAAAAACGTGGAAAGACTTATATGAACTGATGCAAAGTGCAACCCAGCCACAAGATCACTGTATGCAGTAATAGCAATATCGGATGATCCTATCTATAGTGAATTACAACTATTCTCAGCAATACAATAATCCAAGACAATTCTAAAGAATTTATTATTAAAAATGTTATCCATCTCCAGAGATAGAACTGATGGGGTCTAAATGTAAAGCATGGTTTTTTCCCCTTGTTTTTCTTTTTTCTTTTGTGGTTTTGTTTTTTTGTTTTTTGTTTTTTTTTTTTGCTTGCATTTTCCCATGTAGCATGGCTAAAATGGAAATCCTTTTTGTATGACTAGCTACACATATATAATTTATATCAAAGTGATTGCCTTCTCAAAGAGGGGGAGAGGATAAGGAAACATGGAAGGAATTTGGAACCCAAAAATTATTTTTAAAATGTTAAAAATTGTTTTACATGTTACTTAAAAAAAGGAAGAAAAACATTCTTTAAAAAAAATTACAGGACTCCAAGTTTTCACATGATCTAAAAGAATTTGGTGATTGAGCGGACATTTTATGGATTATGTTATAAGGAAAGTAAGTGTCAGAGCTAGGATTAGAATTCAAGTTTTTTGATTCCTAGCCCAGTGTTCCTTGCCTTTGGGTTGATGTGGGAGTTTTTTTTTTTTTTAAACTGAATAGTATGAATATGAGTTAGAGGAATTTTTAACACCAGATGGAGAGGCCTTCTCTCACTGCTCAACAAATTGGTTACAAGAATTAAGAATTCCCACAGGAAAAGGTCCATTTAATGTAATAATTTTAGGTCAGAGAAGGTCATAAATCCCACTCACTACTCCTAATTTTATCTTTGAAAGTTCTTTCCCAACACCCATAACTCAGAATTCTCTTGTCTCCAGCATGAAGCAAAGCCAAGCAAGGATTTCTTCCTACAAGGGCCAGACCTGAAAGAATCCTATCTCTACCTTATGGATTCAAAAACAAAGTCTTATACCAACAAAGAAAAGGTATTCTTTTTTTTCCCCAATTATCCAACCTAAAGGTAGCATTTGTCCCCAATGCCACATTGCTGCTGTGGTTATCCCTTCATCTATATACCTTCTATCCCTGAGTTGAATGATAGGGACAAACTAGAGTCAACAATATGTGGAAAGCATGCAGAAGTAGGATCCATGATTGGGATTAGATAGAATAGGTCATAACAGTGATTACTTCATCCTTATTTTATAGAACCAACAAGATATATCACTTTCTTCACTGTCCCTGAAGTCCAACTTTGGGCAAGCTGGAATCATGTACTGTAATAAATATCTTTAAGTAAGGACCTTTAATAAAAAGATAATTCCTTTTGCTTCAGCAAGGAAACAGGAGAAGGAAAAGGAGGAAGAGGAGGAGAAAAAAGAAGGAGAAGGAGAAAAGGAGAAAAGGAAAAGGAGAAGGAATGTTTTGACAATACTCAAGATAAAGAACCAATTAATTCCTCAAATACAATCTAGGACACTTTGCTGCCCAGTAAGGGGAGCTAAGTGCACCTGGAAGCCATATACATAAACCATCTAATTCTTTAGAAAATGGTAATGTAGCATAGGTACCTATCAATCAAAACTGTTTTTCTAGGAGTTTTGCATGTTCATGATAGCAAAAAAAAAAAAAAAATTCCATAAAGCATAAAGTTGAGTCAGTGCCCTGGGCTTTCTCTACCTAGGAACCCACAAAGCATTGCAGAATCATTTTGTAAAAAAAAAAAAAAAAAAACCCAAAAAAAAAACCCAAAAAAAAAAAAAAAAACCACGCACAACAACTCCAAGGCATTCCCAAGAGTTTTCCATGGAGAATGTACACACATTCCACCTTGCTCTTAGTTTATCTAGTGGCAAGAATTGTAGGAGGCTAAATAAGGCCAACCAAAATCTTTTCTACTTCCCTCCCCTAACCCCACTTCTCTAAGCCTCTGCTCCATGCTATCCATGGTCTGTGCTAGGACCAAAGACATAGGTCATTTTGTAACTTTGGACAATTTCCTGTTGCCACCCTTTTCCAGCCAAAGTTGGAGAGCTGAAACTAGAGAGTCTGAAGAAAAACAATCCCAAGGAGGCCACAATGCATCCTTTTTGTTTGTTTGTTTTTTGCTGAGGCAATTGGGGTTGTGACTTGCCCAGGGTCACACAACTAGGAAGTGTTAAGTGTCTGAGACCACATTTGAACTCAGATCCTCCTGATTTCAGGGCTGGTGCTCTATCCATTGCGCCACCAAGCTGCCCCCACAATGCATCCTTAATCGAAAGAATGACAAGTCTGATTTACTGTTAGCAGGTCACTCGAACTGTTTCAGTAATGCCCAAGATACTGTAATGAGTCATCTATATCATGAATTTGTGAAATAGCTAAATGAGGTTAGGAAAGTAATCTGTACCACAAAATAAAACATTAATAGAAATAACAATAGCAATGATGACAAAATTTACACTTATCCAAACATTTATTAAAAGTAGCCAAGATACAACAGGTTACAGTAGATAGAGAGCCACCCTTAGAGTCACAGAAATCAACAAGAGACCCACGCTACCTATAAGAAACTCACTTAATCTTTGAAGGGCCCAATGCTTCTCTAATATAATAAAATACAAACTAGTTGCCTTCCACTCTGCTCACTGTGAAGGGTATTTTTACAGAGTGAAAGCTTGACTCTCTAATCCTGTGTTCTACCAAATGCTTCCATCCCACAAGAAGCAAAACATAAAATTCTCCATAAATCTTTTATTTGATTTTTTCAGAGAACCCAGCTTATAGTCACTAAACTTGAGAAATATCTAGTCAAATTCTTTTCATTTTAAAATCCAAGGCATTATCAGCTACCAAAATTATCCCCTTCCCCTCATTATGACACAATTGCAAATTTGTAAATTCATTAGCATAATTAACTGTGAGCTGACAAACTCCAACCTTCTCACTAACACGTCTGATCTCTTGTATTTTCTCCCAACAGACTCAATCAATCCTCAAAAGCATGGACTGTCTTTTGACTTTCTTTGCAACCCCAGGGCTTAGCATGATGCCTGGTGCATAGTAGGCTCAATAAACATTTCTTAATGTTTATTGAGTTACTTTTTCATTTCCCATACATGCTCACTTCCTACATGTCTTCTGCTTCTTCTAGACAGCCAAGCCACTACTTCAATCACTAAGTCTCATTAGAATCGATGTTGGCTGCTACTGAACAAAGCCACCATTTATCAAATGACAGATAAATAACCTTAATAAAAAAGCCAACAACAAAAAAGAAAAGCTGTCCTGTGTATTGCATGCAGTATTTCCCTGTATTGTCCAACATGTCACAAAACATCAACAGGTAACAGGAGGAAGAGGAGCTGTCTAAAAAAAAAAAAAAAAAAAAAAAAAAGCAACTGCCATGTCTTGGCAAACCTTTAAGAGACTAATATTTTATTGAAGGATCCATTAAGCCATCTCCTTCTTCAAGAGTAGCCCTCCCCACACACAATGTTTCTAGATCAAAATATTTCTATTCAAACTAAGCCCCTAAACAACATCCTGTCCCTTAGATGAGGCATCTTTAATTAAGACTTTTTCGAGGTCACTTACAGGTTAAGATATTAAATCACACTGGCCAAAGAGAGTCATCCTGTGGGTACACCCAGTGACTTACATTAGTAGCAGGATAGGACCATGTGGAAGTTTCAAGATGAAGATGCAATTAATCTGAGCCTCTGAGCAATTAGCAAAAAGAAAGGAAAGGCAGAGAGGATTCAAAATTACTTGGAAATTTGCTAGGTGGGAATCCTGGCAAAAATATGAAAGTTGCTAGTGAAATCTGTAATAGGCATGATCTTCTCCCATGGGTCAGTTGGCTTAGCATCTACTCTCAGAAGGAAGAAGATTCCCTAGAACACAGAGTGCCCAAAACATAAACTATCCATGCACTGATCCTAGAGTTGGTAAAGGCCCCTCCACATTGAAAAATAAAATAAAATACTATCTATATCTATAAGTAAGGCTATGTTGAAGTTTGTTTTTGTGGGGATCATAAAGAAAGGGTAGGGTGTCCCAAAGTTCTTATTGCAATTTTAAGTTTAATTTTGGTACAACCTGTATAGAGAGCTTTAAGGTCCTATATACGTTTCTTTAATTTGATCCTTTCAACAAAGCTGTCAAGACAGTACTCTTGTCTCCATTTTTTTTTAATTTTTCAATTAATAAGCATTTATTTTTCATTCTCTCATGCTTCCCCTCATCTAGGGAAAAAATGAAACTCAAACTTTCATAATAGATATGTATAATCAAACGAGACAAATGTGCACATTGATTATGTCCAAAACTGTAAATCTCATTTGGTATCTTGAATCAAATTCCTGTCTATTAGAAGGTGGGTGATGCACTTTCGTCTTCTGGTATCATGGTTGGTAATTGCATTCTTTCAAAGTTGCTTGTCTTTACATTCTTCTTATTATTTTACAAATTATTCTCCTTATTCTGGTTACTTCATTCTATATCAGTAACCATGTATGTTCTTAGATTTCTCTGAAATGATATTCTTTATTTGCAAATGAGGAAATACAAAATGAAGAGCTTAAGTGACACAGCCAGAACTCACTGGTTTTTCAAAGTCGAATTAAAACCCAGGTTTTTCTAATCTAAGACCCATATTTTATCCATTACAGCATGTTGTTACTTATCTACTTCTCCCAAATTAGCTCCAAAGAGAGCAAAATTCTGGCAGGTTTTGGTTTGATGTTGGTCAAATGCCAAGAAATAGCAAAAATAGTATAGGAAATGGATCTTTGTGACTTCCTTCTGCTAATTTGAAAAGAAATATTTAAAATCAAAACTGAAGAAAAGATCCTGTTCCTTCCTGTTGGTCAAATGAGGGGAGAAAATAAATATCTTGTACCTACTTAGTAGGTAGTAAATATCTACTATCTGCTTGGTACAATGCTAAAAACTTAACATATTAACTCATTTGATCTTCACTACAACCCTTGGAGATAGGCACTATTATAATCTTCATTTTATAGTCAGGAAAACTGAGGCAAAAAATTAAGTAACTTGCCTAGAAAATATCTGAGGCTGGATTTGAATTCCATTCTTTCTGATTCCAAACCCCATTCTCTATCCACTGTACCACCTAGATACATTGAAGACTCAGTGACTTTTAATAACTACCTATTTCTTGAGTCATTGAAATGATTGTCTGTCTGTAGGGTATAACAGCCAAATGGAGAAGAGGCTTGCTTTCTCATCATCTGTATCCTTCTTTAAATTTACTCCAAACACAAGACTTTAAATTATCTATGTTCTATGGAAAAATTACAAAATCACCAAATTGTTAAGTACCTCAGAAATCATTGATCACCAGGAAGAAGTGGAGGGAAGAATACAGGGAGAAATGAAGGATATATAAAAACAACAATTGTCAATGAAATTATATTTAAAAATTTTATTTTTTAAAAAAGATTGATCATTTTTCCCCCTGCCTTCACATGGATTCTCAAATCAGTAACATCATCTAATTTGCATTTGAAGGAAATGCCTTCTTGTATAATAGTAGTGGTGTTGATGAAAGAAGATGAGGAGAAGAGAGGAGAAAGAGAAGATAGGAAGGGAGGGAATAAATAAAGAAGAGAAGAGGGCAATAAGAGAAAAAGGAAGAGGAAGAAGGAAGAGGTGAAACAAAGGGAAAAGAAAGAAAGGGAAGAGTGAAGGAAGAAGTGGAAGAATAAATGGAGGAAGATGGGGAAGGAGTGAGAAAAAATGGAGAGGAAGGGAGGGAGTAAGGAAGAGGATAAGGAAGGCAAAGGTAGAAGAGGGAAATAAAGAGGAGTTCCCCATCCTGATAAAATTTTACACACATACACACACACACACACACACACACACACACACATTTAATCCAAGGTATTCTGAATCCATCTATCCTACCATTAGAAGTCAACTGAAAATGTCTAAACAAATTTTTGTACTTGAATGTAATCATATTGAAAAATTTATTATTATTAAAGAAATAATTTCAGAAAACACAGGCACTAATATGAATTGCTACAGAGTGAAGTGAATAAAAACAGAAGAATTTAATCAATAACAACATTCAAAAGATAAATAATTTTAAGACATAAGAATAGCAACCAATGCCATGAAAAACCATGATTCAAGAGCCCTGATAATAAAACATGCCAGCTAACTCAAGATTCAAAAATGAATAAAGTGGGGGGAGGGAGAGAGAGAGAATGAACTAATGAACTTTCCATCAAAGTAAACATTTAGTCCATTTGTTAGGGAGTACCCTTGTTTTACAATTCCTCCCAATTAGGACCATTTTGATCACAAGAGCGAAGAAGCAGATGCACCATGGATGTTGGAAGTCCCTTTTCCCAGAAGAGGCTTATGGCTTAACTACATTGCATTGAGATGGGATTAGGATAGGTGGAACTCATGTGACCAGAGCTATGAAGACTGGAAGGACTTCAGGGGCCTCGTGCCTTACCTCAAAGACTATCTGATACAACTAAAAATAATAACTAGCTTTGTGGTCACTTTCTACTCACGTTATAAGTAGCTTTTTGTCAGATAGGTTCTTGCTCCTTTCATAATATGAAAGATTTAGAACTGCATAGGAATCCAAAGAACATCTATTTCAACCCTCACGTTTTACAAATGAAAATATTGATAACTAGAAAAGGGGAAATGACTTAACTAAATGTGAGAGCTGATATTCCAAATGAGCTACTGGTGATCACCAGAGACTTCACTGTACTAAACTGCTTCCCTACTTGATCTCTTTCTTTGTAGTTTTTTTCCTCATCTTCCCAGTGGCCCATGCCCTTTGCTTCCCTCAAGCAGAAGACATTGAGAAACACAAGATAGGAGAGGGAGCAAGGGAGTGGTGGTCTATACCTCTTCCAAAACTTGGGAAAGGGTCCCTTCCATTCCTAGCCTTTTAAGGAGACATTCCCCCTCCAGGTCTGGAGGAAGTTAGCAAGCTAAAATTTGAAACAAGGGAATCCAGCAGCCCCTCCTCTCTTCTCCTCCACTTACTCCCCAGGGGCACTTCAGAAGATGCTGACACTAGGCCCTTGGGCACCCCTCTCACTAGCTCCCCATCTGCCTCACTCCATTTAGTTCTAGCAATTCAATTCCCTTTCCCCCACCCAGAAATCGATGTTTAATTAACACATTATTGGAAAAATAAACAGACTTCAACGTGGATGCAATGAAGCTAATACATCTCTGCTGGGGGAGGAGGGTTAAAGAGAAGAACTGAAGGACAGCACCCCTTTTCCAGAGCTCCTCCAACACTCCCCTCCTTCCAAAAAAGAATTTTTTCTCTTTTAATGTCTTCACTTCTTCAGGAGCTTATAGGTAGCAGTTTTCTCTGCTACCTGTAAGGCCATTTCTACTAGCCCTCAATTCATCTCCTTCATTCACATTCACTTGTATACACATATCCCACACCACATTTCTCTTCATTAAAAAGCATGACAAATCTTTCTGGGATTCAACCTATGAGATTTATCTATTGAACTTATTCAGCCAAAAATGGGGTATGGGTTTTCCTCCATACCAACTGGGATCATTCATGTGGGATTACTTGGTTACTACCGATTTACTTAGAAGCAAGGAACCAAATAAGTAGATCTTTGGGGATTTCTTTAAACTCTCCAAATCTTTCAGAGAGCTAAATATTCCCTTGCATATATTTCTCTTCCATCAATCCTTTCTAGGCACCTTTAATACCATCTCCCATTTTTTCACAGAGAAGAATGAGTACATCCCTAGTTGATGCTCCATGTAGCACAAAATTAGAAGAATAAAAAGGATATAGACATAGAATCCCTCTATTCTTTCACTATAGGGCATTATACAAAACACTAATCCAGTTGCCAGTAGCATGGGGCTGAAAGTCATGGCAATAATTGGAGTGGAACTGAAAAAATCCAAGTCCTCTCCTCCCAGTCCTACATCAGCAAGACACCACACTAGGTACCTTAAAGAGGGAAATTAAAGCAAAGATCGCCATAGAAAATCAAGATATTCTAAAGCATAAACCCATGCCAGTAAAACAGTCTCTTCTCCCTAGGTTTAGTTAGATCCTCCAAAATGAAAGTGACAGTATTAAGGCCAAGAATGAACCCAACAGATTGTACTATGAAATGAACCATCTCTCACACAGTCAAGAGGACAGAGAAAGGGACAAAAACAGTCTCTATCAGAAAATGAGTAAGGAGAAGATCATAACTAGATGTGATGACCATGTACAGCTTTATCTCTCTAATCTCCTTGAATAGGAACCAGATTTCCTTATCCCTCTACCCTTCCATATTGAAACAAGAAATAATCTCTCAACTGCAGATAGAAAACATCATTACTTGCTCACTTTTGAGTCTTCTAGAATGTTAAGAAACTTAATATTCTTAGCTCATACCTTCAATAACCCCTACTCAAGACTCAGTAGGGATTTCATGGTATCATGGATTTAGACCTAGAAGGGACCTGAAAGGGATCTAGATCTACCACTTTATTTTACAATGAAGAAACTGTACTCCTAAGATGTTAAGTGATCTGCCAAAAGTCACATGAGTAATAAAAACAGAGCTGGGACCTCTGACTCCAAATCTAGCAATATTTTGTTATTTTGTTTTGTTTTGTTAATTTAATAGTTGCTTGCAACTTAACTGAGTCTTGGGAGCAGTTAATCTTGGTGATTTATATAGTTGAAGGCAGTGGAATGCCTAGCTTTCCTAATAAGCTCAAGACTGACAACAATAACTATTCATACATACTCTATTCAATGGCCAATAGCCTCCAGTGCTCCTTCATGCTGAAATAAGTCTAAGAGTGGAGAAGGAGAAGATAACATCCCAAGTAGGGCTCAAAAAGTTCCCACTAAGTTCCTTTTTCATGGATAAGCACACTCCAAGGGGAAGTCAAAATGATTATTAGAATGAGACCCCAAAAAAGTATATTTAAAAAAAACTCATGCTGGCAAGTTTATTTCACTATATCCCATTATATCAGAGCTAAAAAGGGGCTAGAGGCCTTTAAGAAATGGTCCTAGGAGACAATAGAATGAAAAAATCAGTCTGTCCAGAGACAACTTCCTCCTCACTCTTAAGCTGTGTGTGGCCTGAACTAACCCCACTTCAAGGGAAGGTGACATATTTCCAATGTCTTGTGATCTAGAGATCAACTAGCTATTCAGTCCACTAGCTGTTCACTGAGACCCTATTGACATCCCATGACAAATGTACTTTTGTGAATAGAATTATATGCAAAATTGGAGAATTTCAGTACTATGCTAATATCTATTTGTTAACAGGGACATAGGATTTCCTAATTTAGAAGAAGATTTTACCCAGATTCCATAATCTTGTCCAATGTTTTAGAGATTAGAACTCATATCAAACCAATTCAATTCCACTAATATTTGAAAGCTAAATAGGGAAGTTTGCAAGGTCCTATGTTAGCATTAATTTATTCATTCCATATGCTTTTGTTAAATACCTACTAGATATCAGCTACTATCATCAATGGGGTACAATGACAAAAATAAAACAATTTCTGCCTTGTTGAGGGGTTTACAATTGGGAGAAAACTAAATGTATATAGAAAATGGAATGGAATGACTTAAAATGAAATACAAAATAAATATGGAATAACTTTAGGAGGTGTATTTGACCTGAGTTTTGATGAAAGATATGGATTCTATGAGGTCGAGGGGAGAAGGAAGTAAAGTCTGGAGATGAGACATAATCTGTGCAAAAGGATAGAGATTGAAGATGGAATGTTCTGTACTGTAGATCTGATTGGCTGGAATGTACAATTAAGAAGCATAATGAGCAGTTAGCCTTAAAAGATTGTTTAAGAGCCAAATTTAGAAAGAAAATATAAGGCGCACAGTGGATAAATAGAGGATTGGCTCTGAAATCAGAAGGACCTGAGTTCAAATCTAGTCTCGGGTATTTAATACTTTCTAGCTGTGTGATCCTGGCCAAGTCATTTAACTCCAATTGCCTCAGCCAAAAAAAAAAAAAAGAAAGAAAGAAAGAAAGAAAAGAAAAGAAAAGAAAAGAAAATACAGGAATTTCTATTTTATCCTGAGGGGAAAAAAAGAGCCATAGCAGGTTCTTGAACAGGGGAGTGATATGTACATATATCTGCATAAAAGTCAGAGTTAAATTTATCAAAGCTGATGAGAAAGCCAAGATAGTACTGAGAGAGGGGAAGGTCCAAGTTACAACCCTAAGGGACACTCATATATGGAGGATGGAACTTGGATGATAATCCAGGAAAAAAAAAAACTGAGATGGAATCTCCAGACAGAGAGTATATCATGAAAATCCACAAAAAAGAAAGTATACAGAGGGAAAAGGTAAAACCATAGAATTAAATGCAGCAGAGAAATAAAAAAAAAGAAAAAGAAAAAAAAAAGAATGAAGACTGAGAAAAGTCCATTGAAATTTGCAATTAAAAGATCATTGGTAATCAGTTTACCTAACTGAATTGAAAGTTTTCCTTGTTGGTTCAATTTAACCCCTCATGTTCAGTTAGTGCAAAGCCACAACCTAAAAATACTCTCTTAGCTAAGGAGGAAAATAGGATGTCAGTTGCACCAAAAAGATATTGCTGCTTCCATGCCTCAAGTAATGAACACAGGCATATAATAAGCAGTATAGTAACCAAATTGAGAGAAAAGAAAATGGGCATCTAGTAGACAGCTCTGCCCCTAATTTACTGGATTACTTTGGGTAGATCCCTTAATCATACTATTCTGATGCTTCATCATGCCACGGAGGGTATTTTGAGTTTTCAAAGACTCAGCAACGAAGAAGCTCATATAGGTCTTAGCAAACTAGAAATGCCTTGGAAAGGAACTTGAAGAAGATTGTTACTGTCACTTGAGGAGCAACTTAGATAAGCATAAAGCATGGACATTGGTTGAAGGATTTCTTTTCTTTTTTTTTTTCTTTTTTTTTTGTAATGTCAACCCTTAAATAGATAGTGATTTTCATTGAAGGTATTACACAGTTACAGCATTACATCTTTTTCAAAGGGAAAAAAATGAGTAGAAGCAACATGAGGAAATTGAATTAGATGACCTCATCTCTAAGGTTCTTCTCAATTCTTCAATTCTATGATGTTCTATATGTTGGCAGCTCAAATAAAAACCATTCTTTAAACATCTGTTTTGAGTAGAACACTGTATTAGGTGATGGGGGAAAGTTTGGATAAGACAAGCTCTCTTCTCTCATAGAGATTCCAGTCTTACAGGGAGATACAAAACCAACACCATCTATCTACCCACCCATCCATATGTTGCTGTTCAGTCATTTTTTAGTCATGTGCAACTCTTTGTGACCCCATTTGGGGTATTCTTGGCAAAGATACTGTAATGATTAGCCATTTCCTTCTCCAACCCATTTTATACATGAGAAAACAGGCAAAAAAGTTTAATTGGCTTGCCTAGAATTACATAACTAGTAAATGTCAGAGGCCAGAAGTGAACTCAGGTCTTCCTGATTCTAGGTCTGCACTCTATCCACTGTGTCACCTAGCTATTTACACACACACACACACACACACACACACACACACACACACACGCATCTTGGTAATAGGCACTAGAGACCTACAAATCAATGTACTATATAAGGTTGAAGGGGAAATGGTATGAATGACTATGAGGACCACCAAATGAATCCTTGTGTTTATGTGATCATAGATGGATGGTGGATAAATAGCCTGAAAGATAAAAAGAATGAGGTGGTATGGAAAGATCCAGGCTGCTGGGAAAGAGGCAACAGAGCAATGAGAAAGGACTTCTCTTTTAATTCAGGTAAAAGCAATTTATTTATTTCTTACCATAATTCCAGAATTATACAAAATACTAAGGCAATGAAGAAGGGGGTCCCACTTTCTCAAGCAATATGCTTCAAGACAGGGGAAGTAGAACATCTGTTTCTTAGGCTTCTGGAGCAAGAGCATGCTCACTCAGTACCACAAGCTGCCCCAACTCTCCCAATCCCACTATTGCCTGTTGCTCTAATCAAAAACAAACAAACACAAAAATACTGCATTAATTTCATCTGCATCATGGCTATCGCTGGCCCTCAAGTGTCAGAGCTGCAGTTCAACAGCTCTTTCCTGAGCAGGTGTATCTAATTTAATGGAATATTGGAGTGGGGGGGATAGCTTATGCAACAATTTGTGTGTATAGACAGTTACAAGTAAATATATGTTTTGTGTTGGTAGACTTTCCAAAGACTACACCTCCACTGCAAGACCTCCAACAAGCCAAGGACTAGGGTTCAAATGGAGGAAAAGATGGTGATGGAATAAAAGTACTCTCATTTCCCTGAATATCACAGGAGGAGAACAGCGACACCCACTATATATTCAACCCAGTAGGGACCAAGCAGGAGGGAGTTGGGAGCAGGCTAGAGTAAAGGTGAAAGAGAAAGGGAGAAGAGACTTAGAAGTATGACAAATTCTTTCTCCAAGCATCCTGTTCCCTGATTTGTCCTTAGCACTCCAGCGATGGCATAAGGATGTTTCTCCCTGACTCTTCAAGGTCAGATCCAAGAAGGGGGTGGGGAGAAACTGAAAGCAATAATTAAGGCATGTTCTTTTATTTTTTTCATTGGAAGGAGGAAAGATATACGCTTTACTCATGATTCAGGGGGAAAAAAAATGACACCTTCACCTGAAAGGAAAGCAAAAATGGCGTCCAGTAATTAAACTGATAGTGGCCCAGGAGAGAATCAGGAATGGGCTGATTGGAAAGAATATGCCTTTTAAAACAGAAAGTGATTGAAAGGGATCCAGAATGCAGACTCGAGGAGGAGAGTGATTCTGATACAAGGGAATATAACTAATGCCCGAAGAAAGGACAGAGCGGTGTAAGTGTAAGAAAGGTTTCTGCTCCCTACTAAAGGCTATAACTAGGTAGCTGGGAAAACCCTCTATTTCGCCCACCTTATCCCCTCCACCCACTTTAGTCTGTATCCACCCACCAGTCATCCATGATCACATCCACCCACGGACTCACTTGGTGGACTTGGGAATCACACACTAGGCTTCCCACCCGAGACTGTTGAGGGATTTTTTTTCTCCCTTTTTATCTGGCTGAAAAAGCATTCATTTGCTCTCTCTCGCTCTCCCCCCTTCTTTTGCCTTCTGACCCCCCCCACCCCATATTTCCTATTAAGGGAAAGTAAGCTCCCTTTCATGGGTGCCAACAACCAAGTCTCTCCAGAATTGCTCACATACATATGCCCAAAACTCACTCTCTGTCTCTCTGTCTCTCTGTCTCTCTCTGTCTCTGTCTCTCTCTGTCTCTGTCTCTCTCTCTCTCTCTCTCTCTCTCTCTCTCACACACACACACACACACACACACACACACACACACACACACAGCCTGAAACCTCCTGCTTGGAACAACATATAAAATGTTGACAACATTTCTGAACAATTCTGTACAATCCTCAGCATATAAAAATTTGATGATGTAAATACAAAAAATATGTCAAACATAACCCCAAATATCATTCAACATGCAATACATACACATACAAAATAAAATCCAGAATTTTTGAATGCTATAAATCCTGATTTTCACGTAGTATGACTATGACAAAGACGTTGCTTCATGCTCCCAACCAACCACACATTTCTCTCTGGTCTATTCTGCATTGCCCTCTAGCACACAACAACCCACCGATCAGAGCTTTGTGCCATCCTATGTGTGTGTTCATGCCCGCATGCATGAGTCCGCTCTCCAGAGGTAACCCAGCCCTGCCTGTGCTCCCCTGGTATAACCTTCCCTCCAGTGTGTCGCAAACATAGATTTCACGGATGGTTAAATTGGATCATTATCATCAGGCACTCATTTGGTCCAAAAAGAAAGTCATTAATATCATCTGCCTCCCCCACTCTCCTTCCCTTCTCATGAAAGCCCCCTATCACCCCCTCCCCAAATACCCTCAAATATACTAATCCCATGAAGTGCGACACAGCATTCAGGAAGGATAATGGCGAGTAGGAGAAGGAGGTTGGTGGAGCGGACGTGCCTATGATATTTGCTGCATCTCCCATTTGTTAATGGAAGGAAAAGAGCACAGTCAAGGTAATGGTAGGGAAGCTAAAAGGTAGAAGGAAACAAAATCAAATCCAGCTTTCCATTGGTTCTGCATGGATGTGTGTGAACATATATGTGTACCCTCCTATCAAGAATCTGCATCCGTGTGTTATGTAGCAAGGGCCATCGTGCCACTGTTGTGTTGTGAGAAAAAATGAGAAAAAGGACCGCAGAGCCATCAAGAGGAAACAGAATTCACTCATCAAGAGACAAGAAGCCTGGAGGGGTTGGGGGGGTTGGAGGGGAAGGGATATGGAGAGATGGAAGTGGAAATATTAAAAAGAGTTGGGGGGGAATTGGTGATCGGATGAAAAAAATGCGGACGCACCAATGCATGAACATATACAATGTCCAAATGCCAACACTGCTTCGCTGTTCATCCAAGATTGACAATCCATCCTCCATCTCTCCCCTGCCTCTCCTCCCCCCCCCCATACTGGTGCAGATGGATTTCTGTATCTCAGTTTTGCAGCAGTGGGGCTAATTACAGGCAGACCCAACCCCCCTCACTAAATTAACCCCTCCCCCTTTTTCCTTTCTTTTTTTTGTTAAAAGGCCAATCTGAAGAATAATGTGTTTTTAGAGATAATGGATTATTTTTTTTAAGAGCGAAAGAAAACGAGAAGGTAGAGCACGCATTATGCGAATCAGCGACTTCCTCACATCACCTCTATGTCCTCTCCACCCCAACTCTCTAAAGTGTCTCCATCCACCTTGTCCCCACTATCCTCATCTTCCCCCACCATCAAAGAGAAATGAAAATCCTATAATGCACACGGCATCATAAACACTCCTAAACCTCCCCACCACCACCAAATCTAGATAGTCAATCTCAAAATCGCAACCACTAATCCACCTCCGTACATCTTTTCCCCTTAATATAGACAAAAAATAATCAACATGTTTAATAGAAATGCAGCATTTATTTTTATAAAAAGAAGGTCAGGCCCCAGCTATAACACCCATCGATATTGGGGAAAACTAGGGATCCAAAAGGAATAGTTGTCTTTGCAACCTAGTATCCATTTTATTTCTGATTTTTCTCTTGAAAAGGAACCTTTGAAAATTCACTGGAAGATGCCCGAAAGCTCCAGAAAAAAAAGGGGGGGGAAGTTTTTTGCATTGTCCAGTTGGTTTAATTTTTTTTCAATCCAACCCTGTTGCTTACTTTAACAGTGAACTTCCATTGCCCAGTCTCTCCCTCTTCCAAAAGGGAGTTGTCTTGCAGAATGAACCCCAGTATGTAAAAAATGGGCAGAGTATATTATTCCCCACCCCACCCCCGCCCAAATATCCAAACAATAGGAATATCTCAGTCTAACTGGCTACTGATAAAAATACCATTTGCCCGTCAATAACTTAAGATAGATTAAGATATTTTTTTAAAAAGCAGCCTTCACTTGTCTCTCTTCCAACCTTGCAAACCCAATAGCCCTTAGGTAAACTTGCCTATCATTACCACACAGACCATCTTAACTTGAGTGGCGATGCAGAAGCCCTTGATCAGCGATGGCAGGCTCTAGCCAACAAACCAATTCACAAAGGACTAATTCTTCTGAATTCCTTCCCCCTACCCTAAGAAGTCTCCCCAAATCTACCATCTTGGTAAATGTGTCACCAGCATCACCAAGGAATTCAAATTTATACCAAACAACCACCACAAAGGTGAACAATACCCCCAGCCCCAAACTACGCTGTCATCAAGGTTCTGTGACACAGCCGCGTCTATCTCTCCTGAACAGGGTTACCCAGTGAACAGGAGGGATGACTCTGGGAAGGGAAAGAATTAAGAAGATTAGAGTGCTTATGATTGAAAAAAAAACTATTTTTTTCCAAAGCTGGGAATAGCAAAAGGGAAGAGATAGAGAAGGAAGGTGCTTGGTTCCAACCACTTCTCTTTCTTGTGGTAAAGTGATGATTTCTCTTCCTAGGACTCTCTAAAGGCAACTGATCTCTGACCTTTGCATTTAAAAAAATAGTAATTAAAAATAAAAAAATTAATGCCAAAAAAAGAAAGGGAAAAAATTATACCCTATCCTAACTCTTCTATAAAGAGCGGAAATTCTATTTCTTCATTTATTTTTTTAAGTATTTTGACAAAATCAAAAAAGAGGGAGTATTGGAGGTTGAAGAAATTTTTTTAAAAATATATATTTCTTAAGTATTCACAGGAGAAGTCACCTGCAAAGCACCACACTCAGTACCCGTAGGTAAGTATTACATCACTGTCCTGAGGAGGGGGGGAGTTTTGTGTGTTTTGTTTTTTTTTATCATCATTATCTCAATGATGATTCTAAAGCAGTTAAGTTTTGTGGTTTAAAAAGAGAGAAAGAAGAAGCCCAAACTCTGGGATAGCACAATGAGTCTTGAAAAAACAATGCATCGAACCAGCCTTTAAGGTCACTGAGAGCTCAAAAACCCACAGTGCTCATACAGTGGAAGTTTTCAGGCAAGCCTGCTACTAAATCATTAATATAAACAAATGGAAGGCAGAGAAAGAAGATTTCCCCTGTAACGGATCCAAAGAGGCTTGCTCATGCACACTCCCTCGCACACAGACTCCACACCCCTCCCTTTTCACCTTCCCCCAAGTCTGCCCACCTTCAGAGCAAGACTGCAAGGAGTCCAGCCTAAAGCTTCATATTCAAGTAATAAACCCCAATTACAAACACACATTTTGGCTCCCAGGCAGCCTGTCATTATTTAGGCTGGACTCCCTGCCCCTTTTCTCTTCATTCTAATCAGATCCTTTCCCAGAAAAAGAAAGAAAAAAATTTAAAAGTAGACACAGAGGAACCAAAAAGTCTCAGCCCTGAATAAAGTGATGCTTATCTTTTTCCTAAATCTTAATATCCAAGTAGAGTGAAAAAAATTGGGAGGAGTGGATTAGGAACAGGAAAAAAAAACTGAAAAAAAATTTTTCTGATTTTCTCAGTTGTTAATGGGAGAAGATTCAACTTCCAGCAGGAATTGAGGGAAAGAGTGGCAATGTGAAACCATCACCATGATCTGCCCAAGCTCAGTGATCCAGGATCCAAAAATATTTTTAAAATCTAGGTTGGCAGCTCCCAACTGAAAACTTCTACCATTTCAGGCACAACCTCTTCCCAAGACACACTTGGAACCTCAGGTTGTTTCTTGTCCTTCTGATGCTTTACCCTTTCCCACCAAAGTCTTACCTTTCCCGCTGAGCAGAGCCTTTGGGGTTTGTCTGTCTGTTTGATGTTTAATCAACTGAGTTTTCTGGGTATGTTTCTTCTTAGAGAAGGCTAAGATTCCAATCAGTGTCTTTCCCCCCTCTCTCTCTCTTTTGCTCTCTCTGGGAGGGAGTGGTGGGGAAGGAGGGAGGGAGAGTGTTGGAGGTGCGAAAGCAGGTCCTTGGTGGCTTGAGATGCCGGCACAGAGGGGAGGTCTTGCTTGCCTCTCCCTCTCAGTGAGTTGCATGCAAGAGGAGATGTGAAGGGCTGAGCTCTCTGCCTGAGACTGTCGGAGGAGCCCAGGAATTTCACGCACTCCAGAGCCAGTCCCTCCCTCTTTCACACAGACCCCAGTATTTAAAGAGACAGCCTGGTTGCGTGGCTCAGGGCTTCACCTCCTCCCCTGGCTGTTTTGCAAACAGCTGAGAAGATGTAATCGGGGGCATCCTCCATCCACATATGACTAAGAAGCAGGTGCTTTGGAGCCCCGTTCTCCCTCTACCCTGAGAGGAAGGTTACTTACTAAAGCTGGAAGAGGGAAAAAGCCTTCATTTATACTGAGCCAAGTACCACAGGAGACTTGCTTTTGATCCATGTGTATTTATTTCACATGAAGACTAAAGGTTTTTTACTTGCTTAACATTTCAGCCTGACTTACTCCCTCTTCTCAATAACCACCCCTCTCGTCTTTCACTGACAGCCATCTATAGGGTGTGCCTCAATTCAGCACCTTGGTCAGCAGCTCAGCGGCTTCCTAATCCAGCAGAGCCCTTAAATTCTTAGAGAACTTCTCTTCACTACTAAACTGCTTTTTTGGCAAAACAAAATTACTGAACTCCCATAAAAACTTTCTCCTAATTCAAACCTAAATAAGGTGTGCAAGCTGTGCAGGGCTGAAGTTTCACTTGTTCTCTATTTAACCATTTATGCCTGTATTTCTCCTATCTTCTCTCTCTAGAAAGAGACTTGGAAATGTTCCAGGGATTGGCATAATCATGAAATTATGAGAAAAGGGTTACCCCCATATTAATTTCAATGAGGAATATGGAATTTAGAAGTTGGTATTATGTATATGGGGGAGATGGTCTCATCTGGTGACATTCTTGAACTGGGGGATTATGTACTTACTTTTAGAAAAAAATATTTTGATAATTATTTTTCAATGTAATACACTTCCTTTGTAATTTTAAATATTTTGTTTTGTTTATTTAAAAGACATTATCCTATTGAGATAATCATGTGATTTTTGTTAGTTTGGTTATTAATATAGTTGATTATGCTGATAGTTTTCCTAATATTGAACCAGCCCCACATTCCTGGTATAAATTCTAAGACATTGTCCTATAAAGAGGTCCACAGACTTCTCAAATAGACTGCCAAAGGGATCCTTGACATCAAAAAAGTCCTGATTTGGTCTACTGTCCTCCCCATGATCAGCATAATTTTATGAAAGAAGAAACTGAGTCCTAAAGAGATTAATTGCCTTGTCTCCATTTACACAGGTAGTAAATAGTAAAAATGGCATTCAACTTTAGTCTTATATTTTATTCACTAGACCATAGCTGTTCCCTGTCTCTTAGTTGCTCTCTACCCATAGACCTCTCTACAGAATTAATGGAAAAACAGTAATAATAATAGCTGATAATTCTTAACATTGATCCACTTTTTCATTTGTTCCACCACAAGATATTAGGGTAATAGTGCAAATTATTACCTCCACTTTAAGGATGGGCAAACAGATTCAGAGATGAAGTTATTTGCCTAAAATCTAAGAACTAGTAGAAAACAGATCCAAGACTGAAGATTAGGCTATCTGATTCCAAGTCTAGGCAGTGATCATTGTACTACAATATGTTAGTCTTTATACTTATTATTACATTGTGCTATTAATTTTTTGTGTACATAGATTCATGTGTGTATTTTCCAAATTGGACTTAAAGGCAAGCACTATGTTAATATAGCTTTGTATCCCTCCTGAGACCTTATACAATTCACATAGGCCACCAGATGAACCATGCCTCCATTCCCATTAAATCACTTACCAATTAATCAATCAATAAGCATAATGTCTATTAGGTATTAGATCTGGGAATGCAGAAACACAAATAAAACAGATCTTGTACTCAACATTTATTCCTTTTATAAAACTAAGCTCTAATTGTTTTAAGCACACAAAAATATACCTTAATTCCCTAAGAATGCCATGCCATCTTACCTGGTATGGATCACCTTCATATCTTTGCCCATCATTCCCAGTCAGTGCATCTTATCTAGTTTTAAGCTATGCAATCCAAAGAGGAGGAAAAATGCTAACTTGAAAGTCTTCTCTAGCACCTGGGGAGGGGAGAGGCAGAGAAGGTCAATGTTAGCAAGTTTAAAAAAAAAGCAATCAAAAATGAAAAGGTAGAAGTCAGGAGGACCTGAGTTCAAATCTGGCCTCAGACACTTAAAATGTCCTAGCTGTGTGACCTTGGGCAAGTCACTTAACCCCAATTGCCTAAGCAAAATTTTTAAAAAAGAATGAAAAAGTAAAGAAAGAAAGCAGGGAAAGGGAAAGCAGGAGGAGAGGGGAAAGAAAGGAAAAGAAGAAAAGGAAGGGGAAGGGAAGAAGAGGAAGGGAAGGGAGAGAGAGAGAGAGAGAGAGAGAGAGAGAGAGAGAGAGAGAGAGAGAATCCCTGAGTTAAAATGATTAAAAGGACAAAAGAATCAGAAAAGTTGAATCAAAGAGACCAAATGATCACTTTTAAAATAAAATTGTTATTTCTATTGTTATCAGACATTTATCCAAATAATCACAACCACGTGAATAATAACACCTGGTTATGAAAGAGAATGCTGTGGAGGGATAAAGGACCCAAGGGCTCTGAGCCTTTTCAGGTCTCAGTTCTATCACTAACTCTTCTATATGACCTTAGCTAAATCATCAGTCCCTCTGTGAGACTCTATTTTCTTCATTAGCAAACTAGGGACCATCACACTTGCAATCCATTAATGCTTGTAAGTCCTCTGAGATACTCCTGTGGAAAGCAGGATGTACTCATGCTTGTTTAAAATGCACACTTATTAACCTAACTCTGTTCCCTGTTGCTGTGTGTCTGCATCATTTCATTTGACTCAGCTGGAAAACTAGCCAGGTTCTGCTTCCCATTTTTATTCTGCCAGATTGATGCTTTGGGTTTGGGATGAGGAATGGTTTCATCCAGATCCAAGTGAGAATAAGAATCCCCCTATATGTAAACGGTGAACTACCCCCAGGATTTTGTTTTCCTTTATGCAAGGTTAGGGGTGAGGATAAATGTTTCTTGCCAATTAAGCCTAAAAATAATATTGCATTTAAGTAGTTTGTCTGATGCCCCAAGAAAAGTGTGCTGGAAAGAGACAGCTCAACCTCACTCTTTTCCCTTCTCTGTTCCATTAGCATTGGCAAGCAAACACCTCCACCCTGTGTGAGCTCTGCTGCGATTGTCTCTGGTCGGTTGGAGTTTTATTTGGCTTTCTGTCATCTGCCTGATGATGTTTCCACTGTTATTAATAAGTGACTGTTTATTAATTAGTATTATCAAATTTTCCCAATGCAGTGCAAGCAGCATTGCAGCAGAGCCAGGAGCTCTTTAATCAGAAGAATTATTTGGCAATATAAAGAAGGAACAAAAATAATTTTCTCCAGGTCTCCATGACAGCTGCTTCTATCCCACCCTGGGCAAGACCTTGGAAACAGTTTGGAGTCATCCCCTGTGGCCACAGAGGCAAAAACATAGGCAGTGTCAAGAAGCAGGCAGTGGGAAATCTGAGCAGGCACACTTCATGAGAGGCAAGGTTCCTACTGTCACAGAAGTATATTCCAAGAAAAAAGGAATTGAAGGGAGAGAAAACCAAGTGAATGAGATGTTCTAAAAGACAAAACACTTCCAAATCCAGACGCCTGTTCCAAAGGATACATCAGCCAACTCACAACTTCTGGGTGCAGAATGCAAAATCAGGCCCCAGTGGGGAAAGAAGTCTCCAAAACAAATAGCAGTTGCTGTCCATTTTCTCTATTATCCATACAACTAGCTCTAGACATGGATAGGTCATCTGTACATGGCAGACCACCAGGTACCCAGAAACAATCTCTTTACTTTAAAGCACCTTTTGCCAGCTGTGGAGAGTCTAAGCTTAGAACCAGACAAGTCTTTGATATGAGCATGGAAATCTAGGTAGGATGAAGAGTCTGATTGTTCTGGGGTAACATTTTTGTTCCACATCACAAAGAAGGTAAGAAACTTCTACAGGGCAGGATCCAGAGTCCTGGCCAAAGGACCAAAAAAAAAAAAAAAAAAAAAAAAAGCAAGCAACAAGGAAAGGCAAAGGTGCTGCTTTAAAGTGAAAAAGCAGAGTGGGTAGTCAGACTTAACGGGAAATTTGATGTATTTATTATTTCGGGATGCAAAATATATCATCTTTAAAAAGAAATCCTGACCCCTATTTTGGGGTCAAATCTCAATTTGAGGTCCAGGTAAAATGTCAATATTTTATGACTTCTTTTTGTTTGTTTTTACTACATTGTAGTTTCCTTTGATCATTTAAAAAAAATAATTCAAAGTAAGATTTTTAAAGATTGTTCATCTTTAAACTTTGGCCTCCCTTCAACTTTCTAAGGCACTTTGTATAACTACTGACCTATTTTAGAGCAAAAGTTGCTAGAGGGCAGGGATTGTCTCTGTACAATTGTCATGGCACAGCTGTATGAATTCACTGTCATGAGACTAATAACTGTATCTTAATGGTGATTCATTTCCCTCATATCAGTAACATATCACCTTTCCCATTGAGCCCAGCTGCCCTCTAGAAGACAACTAGAAGATATCTATTTAATTCTGGGCAAATCATTAAGCTCTCTGGGCAGCTAGGTGGTACAGTACAAAGAGTACTGACAAAGGAGTTAGGAGTTCAAATCTGACCTAAGATACTTAATAGTTCTGTGAGTCTGGGCAAGCTGCTTCAGTTTTCTCACTTGTAAAAATGGAGATAGTAATAGCACCCATCTTCCAGGGTCGTTCTAAAGATAAAGTGAGATACAGTTTGTAAAGCAGTTTATAAACCTTAAAGAACCATAAAAATGCTAGCATTATTATTCTTAGAGGCAACTAGGTGGCTTAGTGTATAGAGTTCTGGCTTTGAAGTCAATAAAATCTGAGTTCTATCTGACCCCAGAAACTTATTAGCTTCATGACTTTGGCCAAGTCATTGAACTTCTCTCTGCCTTAGTTTCCTCAGCTGTAAAATGGGAAATAATAAAAGCACCTACCTCACATGGTTATAAGAGTCAAATCAGATACTATTGGCAAAAAACGCTTAGTACAGTATAGATGATACGGAAATGTATATTCTCTCCTCCCATTTCTTCCCCTGTTTAATCTCTTCCGTAAAATGAGAGAATTGATCTTGATTTGGACCAGAGGACTGACAAGGAAACATACCACTCTTTTCCCTATAAAGAACGGGTGGGCTACGGAACAGAATGAGACACATGTCAAAAATTTTCAATGATCACTTGTTTTTTTTTAGCTACTTTGTCCCAAAAAGTGAGTTTATTGATGGGAGAGGAGGGTGTACTGTTGAGAAATGTCAGTATTGAGGGGGTTCTTTTGTAACAACAAAAAAAGTTTTTTTAATTAAATGAACAAATTGGATAAATGACCTATAAGATCCCTTCAAGCTTGAAAATCAATGATTCTATGTATCTGTCATTGGACCCATCCCAACCCCTCTACCCCAGAACTGCTCTGCCCCCTAGTGGAAAGTGTATGATAGTAAGATGCACTCAGCATCTTATGAAGCATCAGCCCAACCTAGATTCACACTCAGGCAGAGACAACAGTATCAGCCTGGTTCCAACTGTCTTCATCTAAATCCCCAGCAACCACTCTCTCTGACCCACGCACTAGACTATTCTTAAACTGAATACTTTTGCCTGATTAAAAAAAAAGGAAAGAAACAATAACAACAAATAACCTCACTAGAACCTAAGCTGAGAACGATTGCCAAAAGTGAACATCTTTTTAAAGAAGACATGGTTTAAAATACTTCTGAAATGGTTTTTAGCTTGAATTCATAAACTAGCTGAACTGGCTGGGGAGACAAAGGCAGCAGGGAGATGGAAGACAGGAAAAGGAAGCCCCTTAGGAAAAGTCACACATAGAAAACCTTGCAATATGAAAATGTAAAAGATGTCTGTGTTATCACACATAAATGATGCTTTGCAGCTACACAGATTGGATCTGTGGGGAGATCAAGATATTAGAGTTTACCACCTCTTCAAATGAGAAAATTATAGCACTGGCAAGATTTGTTATATGTGGCCCCACATAAAGGGATGAGTGGAGCACAGAAGAGAGATAAGAAGTAAGGAGTATAATGCTATGAATTGACCCCTAGCCCATTTGACAGATGAAGAAACTGAGACCCATAGAAGTGAAGGGAACACAGAGCCATAGAAAGAGCATTACATTTAAAGTCAGGGGGACAGGATTTAAAGCCCAGCACTACTATTTAACATGGGACCAACCCAATATATTGGTCTTTAGAGTCTTCTATGTTCTTGCCTTTTATCTCTAGACACAGCCATGTGGGTTTGTACTTACCTCCTCTATACTGTTTCCATTTCAGTGTCCTTCTCAAGGATAACCATCTGCTCAGCATTGATGCCATGTCACCGCCCCCACTCCATTCAACTGCCTACCCTTATTTCAGATTCCCATCCATCAGTTTTACTTCTAATTTATTTTATCCTCTTTCTGCCATACATAGATCTCCTCTTCAGTCTAGCTGTCACATATGGACTATGTTCCCATGTTTCTATGTCTTTAAAGAAGATATCTTTGATATCTATATCTATATCTTTCTATACTATATACCCTCCTACCATAACTTTGCCTCGTGTCATAAAACACCATCTTCTGAATCCATTTTTATTTCTTTTTGTTACCTTTTATTTATATCTTATTTATTGTTTTTATTTTGTCATTCATTGTTTTTTAATTTTATTATTTATTACTTTACAATTTTTTACTACTTCATTTCTTTACATTTGAGGTTGGTATAACTTATATAGGGTAGGATAGCATCTGTGATGCATATCAAGCTAGTAATAAATACCTAAGTAGCATAGTACAATAAGTACCAGACTTAGAATCAGGAGAGCTAGGTTCTTATCTTATTAATTGCATGACCTTGGACAGGCAATTCATGTAAATTTCCTTCATCTCAGTTTACTTATGTATAAAATGGGACTATAATAGTTACTCTCCTTGCTTTATGATATTATAAGAAAGGAAGTACTTTGGATTCTTTAACATGTACTTTAAATGTGAGCTTTATTATTTTTGGTTACAAACTGATGGATATATGATACCAGTTCAGTAAATGATGTTTCTGTGGGTAGCTGATAGTTGCTAGTTGCACCCCAACTGTTGGAAAAGGAAAAAAAAAGTACAGTTGACTTAAAAGGCCACCTATTGAGCAGATGACCGATTCACCATTAAAGTAACCAAAACTCTCTACAAATTTGTCAATTGATATAGTTTACAATCCTTGTCTTTCCCACCTCCACTGTTATCTGTGACCCCATCACTATTTTCCTTCCTCTGATATCCCATTTTACAACTCTTGCACACCTGACAAAATTCAATTCCACACAGTCAAATTTCTTCTTTAGTAAATGAATAAGTACCCTACCAAACATTACTTCCCAGCTGATCTGTGTCAAGGAGAACTTTTTTTTCACCAAAGGGCACTTTAGTGGTAAACCACAGTTCTACATGAGGGATAATTATGAGAAACAGATCTCACAAGTGACACCCTATGAGTGCAAATTGGAAAATAGCTTTTAGTCAATCAACTATGAAAAAAACCCTCAAAATACAAAAATCTAGCATGTAACCATGGGTACAAAAAAATAATGAAAACTCATTTTAACCAAGAATTGCAACCTTTCCCCTTCTCTCTACACACCACTCCTCTCCCTACTCAATGTTCTGCTACATTGGCCTACAAGTAATAAATGATCTGACTTTGGTCTCCTCTTCCATGGACAGGTTATGACCAAAATCAAGTAGGGGACAGGAAGGGGAAGAGAAAAGCAGTTAAGAGTCTATAGATAATTTTCCATGTAGCTATAATCAACTTCTTCATAATAAAATGATATGGATAGCTTGTGAGTTGCTTTTGGTTTTGTTTTTTAATTTAGAATCACTCAACTTTAGAGGTGAAAGGTAATTTGAAGGCAATATAATGCAACCCCTAATTTGAAAAAAATTCTCTTCCACAACATATTCAACAAATGATGGTCTTCTAACTTTTGCTTTTCAGATTTTCATTGAGAAGAAAATCCACTACCTCGAAAGACAACCCATTCCAATTTTAGATTACCCTAATTGTCAGGTTTCCCCCCAAATATCACACCGACATTTGCTTCATTGCAATTTCTATCCATTACTTTTGGTTTTGCCCTCTATGCACATACAGAATAGTCTTAATTCCTACATAACAGACCTTCACATACTTGAAAATAGCTGTCATTTGGACTTGATTCTTTTCAATAATGAGGTGATTCAAGGAAATTCCAATAGACTTCTGACAGAAGGAATCATCTGCATCCAAAGAGAAAACCATGGCAAATGAATGTGGATCAAAGCAAAGTATTTTCACTTTTTTGTTATTGTTTGTTTGCTTTGCTTTTTCTTTTCCTTTCACCTTTTGATCTGATTTTGCTTGTGCAGCATAATGAATATGGAAATATGTTTAGAAAGATTATAGATGTTTAACCTATATAGGATTGCTTGCTATCTATGGGAGGGGATGGAAGGTAAAGAGGAAGAAAAATTCAAAATACAAGATTTTGCAAAGATGAATGTCAAAAAAATAATCTTTGCATGTATTTGGAAAAATAAAAAGCTACTTAAATGTAAAATTAAAAATTAAAATTAAAAGATAGTTATATAATCCCACCCCATTCTTAATTGCTCAAGTCTAAATATTCCCAATTCCTTCAATTGATTCTCATATGGCATGAAATCAAGACCTTTCATCATCTTGTTTGCCTTTTTCTGGACAATCTCTAACCTGTCAATGTCTTTCATAAACTGAGTTATTCCAAATGAAACACAACCTACTATATGCATTCTGACTAGGGTAGAGTTCAAAGGGACTACTATCTCAGTGATCCTAGAAGTTAGGATTCTCTTAATTTAGGATTCAAAAAAATCCATCTAGCTTTTTTGGCTGCCTTACCATATGGCTGACACATAGTGAACCTGTAGTATGTATGATCCAAATTCAACATGACAGGATGTCTCCAGTGGATTTTGTCCAGGGATCTATGCCTGGCCCTATGCTACTTGACATTTTTATCAGTGAATTAAATAAAAACATAGATGGCATGCTAATCTATTTACACATGACACAAAGCTGGAGGAATAACTAATCCAGTGGTCTTGTTCCAAAGCAAACAGACTAAAAGTAGAGTGGCTTTACTCTTTCTTTGTTATTAGTATCATTATATTATCCACCTTCATTAATAGTCTTAGAATTACTTTAATGCTCCAGTGGAAAAAATAAAAACAACCACCACCACCACCACCTTTATGTTGTTCCTACCTTTCTTTACCATCCTCATTTCATTCTAAGTGTCAGCACTACTAATACTATTAAAGTATCATGCTACATTTTTAAATTCCCCCTCTGCTATCTGCCCTTTTATTTTCTGTAAATACCTTTCAAAAATCTATGTTGCTTGGTGAGTCTCCTGTGCATCCACATTGGTCTCAGATAACATCTGTTTCTTCTTATTAGAATTGTTCCTCTTTGTGTTTTGAAGGTTTCATTTTTGATAAGGATGAAATTATCATTAAAACAATGTTTTTTTATTATTATCTTTTGTATCTATGCCAGAAAAAGAGCTCTAACATGTCTACAATTGAATTTCCCTGTATTACTGCAACATACCTTTGTTCCAGGCTGATGATTTGTTTCTCAAATCTTTATTTATGCTTTCTATTTAGGTAGAGAAAATATGCTGATTAGAATTTTATTTTTGTATTATTGGTCTATAAAAAATGATGAATAAGCTGATTTCAGAAAAGCCTGGAAAGATTGACATGAACTGATGCTGAGCAAAACAAACAGAACCAGGAATACATTGTACATAAAAACAACAAGAAGGTTCAATGATCAGCTATGAAACACTTGGTTCTTCTCATTGGTTCAGTGATCCAAAGCAATCCCAATAGACTTTGGACAGAAAATGTCATCTGCATCCAGAAAAAGAACTAAAGTGACTGAATATAAATCAACATATGCTATGTTCACTTCTTTTTTTCTGGTTTTTTTTTTGTTTGTTTGTTTTTGTTTGTTTGTTTGTTTTTATCTCTATCATGGCTTTTCCCTTTTGGTTTGACTTTTCTCTCCTAACATGATTCATAAAATAATGTGTACTAAAAATAAATAAATTTACTAAAAAAGAAATTTATTTCTTTTTATGCCTCCCTTGAATACATATCTAAATTCTATCCACTCACTATCCAAATTCTCCTCTTTGGTTTCTCAATTTCCTCATATGAAAATATCTTTTTAATACACTGTGCTACCACCAACCTTAAAGCCTTCCTTTTTCCTTTCATTCACATCTACCACTCTAGAGCCAAATTTCAGTTGGGAATATCATTATTAAGTCTTAGATATGCCTCTAGGATCATTGTACTTTTTGCTTATACTTTATATATTTATCAAATACATTTATGACATCTGAAGCAATGAGTTTTGCTACTGTCTCCTTTCTCTGGTGTTACCCTTTGTTAAATTCTTGTTACGTCCATTGTTACTTTTCATGTATTCAGTTACTAAAGATGATCTCTAATTTGGCAGATATGCATAAGTAGCCATCTCCCCCTTCTTCGCTTTTCAGTTTAAAACTGTTTTGATTAAATGTGTAAGAACAGACTAATATATTCTTATGAGTCCTTGTAAGATGTCCTCCATCGCCAGACAGGAGATTGTTACTCTTATATTTCAAGCTATGGTACAGAATTTCAACTTCAACTCTCAGATACCATATTCTTTAACAAAGTGTTCACTTTCTCAAACCTATTTTTTTTTCCTTTGTCATCCCTTACTTCTCACCAACATCAGTAACAAAAAACTACCTTCACTTTCTTACCCAAGACTTATTTGTTAATCTTTGGTGATGCTTGTATGGCAGTATCATTTCTGTCTTCATGGGTCAGGATAAGTGAATAGTAATCAACAGTTTTCTTACCAGGTTCTCCATCACATCAGGTACATGTGCATCCCAGGGTAAAGATATAAAGTTGTTTTTTTATTATTATTATTTTATTATTTTCATGAAATTCACAAACACCTTTTTGAGAACCTCTCAAGAGGGAGTGATCAAACACAACCTTCTTTCCTTCCTCTGACCCTCATGGGACTTCTCACCTGACAACACCAATGAATCCATTTTTTTCATATCTTGAAAGACACACAATTTCTTAGAGGTAGCTAGATGACACATTACATAGAAGGCAGAGCCAGGAATTAGGAAGCCAGGAATTCAAATCTGGACTCAGATGCTTATTAGCTATGTGGCTTTGGCCAAGTTAGTTAACTTGTTGGCTCAGTTTTCTCAACTGCAAAATGGGGATAATAATACTTACTTCATAGGGTTGTGGTGAGGATCAAAGGTGACAGATATTTGTAAATTGCTTGGAACATAATAAGTACTTAATAAATGCTTATTTTCTTTCCCCTCTCCTTGCTTCTCAGAGTATTTAGTTCCAACTGTTTAGTGGTCCTTCTTTCCTTATTCTTCCATGTAATCATTCTATTCTCCAATTTCCTGATACAAGTCAAACTTCTCCTCTACAGTTTAAGATGGCTTTTCTCTTTTTTCCTATAATATTAAAACTAGTCTTTCTTATAGTTATTTTTTAGGAAGACTCCTCGAGGTGTGTGGGTGTGGGTGAGTGGGTGTGTGTGTATGTGGAAGGGAGAGGGGAAGGGAGGGGAAGGGAGAAGGGAGGAAAAGGGTTGGGAAGAAAAAAAAGAGAAGAAAAAGGAGGAGAAGGTAGAAGAGGAAAGGGAAGGAGGGGAAGGGGGGATGAGAAGATCATAGGATCATAGAAAAAGAGCAGAAAAGGATCTTAGAGACCATTGAGTCCATCTCTCTCATTTTACAAATAAGAAAGCTGAAGCACAGTAATTTTCCTATGGTCCTACAGCTAATATGTATCTGAGGAAGGGTTTCAAATCAGTCAAGCTTTCCTTAATTTTGGTACAGCACTCTATTCACAAAGTTGCCCTCATGTAGCACTTCTAATGGCATTCCTCTTTGGTGCAGTCAGAATGTAAAAAAGTGTGCAGAGGACTGGGAAGTATGGGAAGGCAATCAGTCAATCATCCCTAGTTCCTCTTACAGATAAATCCCACTCACAATCAAGTCCTTCCCCAAAGGTTCTAAACTACAAGTCATTTACTGCCATTACACAAACATGCTAGTGTAAGCATACACATGCACATCCACAAATAAACACATACATGCAATAGCATCAGGTGTTCTGTCAGCAGAATCTCTAGAGCAATCAGCATAGAGACATCCCGTGCAAATTGAAGGAGACAGATCTCAGCAGGAAGCTGATTTCAGTACTGAGCTTCAAGAAATTTTGAAAAAGAAGGGGAAAAAAGCTAAAGCAAAAGAGGGGGAAATATATATGGAAATTCTAAGAAGAATGCTAGACCATGGTCCCTTGGGGACAGAGTAAAATGCTTTCCCTTCTCCTTTTTCCTCCAGAAAACATTTGAGAGTTTTTTTCTACTAGGCTATCTTTCCTTCCCTCATGGAGGAATCACATGAAAAAGTTCTAGTGATTACTAAAACTCTGTTTCTCCCCAAATCTAAGTGAATCCATACTGCTAACCTCTGTCCTTTTTCATGTACCTATGAGATCAGGATTGCTCACACTCAACAAGCAATGTAAGCCAGAATAGTGAACAAATAGGCTCTGTCCAAGGATATAAATTCATTAATCCAGTTTACTGGTACTTTTCTTCCTAACCTTCTCCGAACTTCCCAAATTTTTAACTTTGCCTCCTTAGATTATTGGTACCTGTATACTCCTTCCTCTCAGTGACTTGTCTGAAAGCTACCCTTTCCTGCCTAGACATATGTCATTTGTTGAATTGATGATCATGTCCTTTTTATATTTATGATGCACATCCCAGCAAAATATTTTCTGTCCACCTTCCAATGGGCATGGCTACCCTTATATTGAAAAACTACCTCACCTCCAAACCCTCACAAATAATTCTAGGTCTGGTTGAATCCTTCATAACTTTCTGGACTCTTAAATAAGAATTGAATCAACTTATGACTGTAGACTCATAAGATAAAGAAATATCAGACCTGGGAAAAGACTTAGAGTTCAACAATTTGGGAGATTAGAATATTGAGGCCTAGAAATCCCAAGGTCACATTGCCAGTAAATGCCCATGCTGAGACTCGTACCTAGGTATTCTGATTCCAATTCCAGTCTTCTTTCTACTATACCACAGCAATTGTTCTAATACTTTCCTCCAGGGGAAACTGGCTTTCCATGTTCAAGTGAGTTGATGACAATGTGGCCCAAAACAAAAATAGAAGAATTTTCCTCCCCAAGAAATTTAGATGAAGACATAAATTTTCACATCCAGCCTTTGTAGACCTATCACTTCTAGCTGCTATCAAACCACTTCATGGGACACAGGGACATAGTTGTGCTCTGGGAAAAGAACTGTGATAATTAATGGCCAACCAACCTTTGAGATGAAATATAGATTAAATACACAGGACTGAAGGTGGCATTACAGAAAAATTAATAATAATAATGCTTATTAAAGACAAAATGAAATGTGTCATGTGATACTGAGGCCCACATTAATCACAAAATAATTAATCAATATACATTTATTAAGTGTTTACAGAGTACTTTCCTTGGTATTGGGAGATACAGAAAGTTTTAGATAAGACAGGGAGCCTCCTCCAAATAGACAATTCAATTCAATTCACTGAATATTTATTAAGTACCTACTATGTGCCAGGCACTGTGCTAAATGCCAATAGATTCAGAATGCAGACTGAAGTACTTTTTGGACAGAGTCAATCGAAGACTTTGTTTTGTTTGGTTATGCATATACAACTATTTTTCCTTGTTGCTGTTTTTCTTAATGTTGAGAGGAGAAATGGAGAAAGGAGAAGGAAAGAGAGAACATGCAAATCAGAAAGTAAAATCGAATTTTAAAAAGGACAAGGTGCCTGCTCTCATGGGGCTTACAATCTAGAAGAAACTTGAAACATACATATTCAGAAATAATGGAGAGGTGTTCTGAAATGACAGTAATTGGCCTTGGGAGGTGGGTGGCCTAAACAATGAAGCATGGTGTTATAAGATTTTCTTCCACACATTTTCAAAATTCTAATTCTTTCTTTTATCTATTTAAATTCAATAGCTAATCATTGTACCTCCAAGATATATCTGAAATAGCTGTTGTATTGTAGAAGGAAAATTACAATGACGCAACAGAAAGAATGATGGTTTTGAATCAGAGCCTGAATTCAAATCCTGGCTCTGTGACCAATACCACATCATATAATCTTTCTGAATCTCAGCCTGTAAAATGAGTGCTGTGCTTGATTAACTTCAAAAATTCCTCCCAACTCTAAATCTATATTCTATACTGTACTGTCACAAAAGATCTGGGATCAAAATAAGAACCACTTGAATCAGACCTCTCTTCAAGACCCCTTGCAATTCTCAGATTGATAGGAGCTAAAATACAATATTTGTTAATGTACAAGTATTAAAAACAAGTTAATAATAAGAATAAGAAGTCCAGAAGGAAATGTTTGGGCTACTAATGAAATTAGATTTTTGAAGACCTTTTAACCATTGGAACAGTATTTCTTCGGAATTCAATGAATTACAAATGATTCTAATCTACTCAGTCAAACAGGTCTAGGAAAAATACTTTTTTGCATTAGTTCCATTACTATATTCTGATAGGTATAACTGCACTTTTTATATTTTCAATAATCCAAACTTTCTAAGCATTTTCCTTGTGAATACTGAATTAGTGAGTTCCAGTATTATTCTGTAATTTCAATAATATTCTATAGTGAACAAAAAATTTTGTACATAGAGAAAATATATGTATCACAACAATATTTCCATTTTCTTTATTCTTCACAGCCCAGATCAAATCTTTCCTCCTCCAAGAAAGCTGGCTACTCTATTAGCCTTCCCACATCAATTTAGTACATGATAATCTTAACCTCCTCTGACTTCTAAGCACTTATTATCTATTCTACTCATTGGACAATTAATCATAAACTGTGCCACCTTGTGACATCTCTTATAATATTGTCTCCAATTGTTATTCAATTCTTGAATTGTTGCTTAAATTTTTATGTGCATGTCTTGCCTTTCTAATTAGACTGTAAGTTTCTAGAAGGTAGATTTCTTTTTTGCCCTAAAGTATCTCATGCATTCTAAGAGTTTTCTACATAAAAAATGCTCAAAAAAAGGTTTGTGGACTATTTAGTAAGTATAACTTTCCTGTGTATTATGTGTCTGCAGAAGATTCAAGGAAGCATGTACCTACCTGTCTTCACAATTTCTGTACTGCAGAAGTTCAAGAAACAAGTTTAAATATCCCTCCTCTGCTTCCAACCAGGAAGAAAGTGAAGGAAATAAAACATGCTACAGTAGTGTTCTGACATGAAGGAACAGAGAGGTCTAGAGAACCATAATTCTTATTCTTAACTCGGGATTTAAGGTTTATCGCACCTTAAGATATTTTGAAGTGACTGCTCCTGAAAGCTTCTCAGGGGTAACTCTACATAGTATGGGGGGGAGAGAATGGTCACTGGATAGCATCAAAAGACTCAAGGTTGAATTTTTGATATGCTGTTTATTACTTCTATGACCTTATCTTTTTTTTTGGGGGGGGGGATAAGCACAGTACAGTACTAAGAGCTTTATCAATAATAAATAGCTCATTTGATCCTTACAACATCTCTAGGAAATAGGTAATATTAAAGTTAAGGAAACATCTTAAACTTAAGGAAACAGGAAAGCAAAAGGCAAGTAGTGACTTGTCCAGAGTCACACAGTTAGGAAGTATCTGAGGCTAGATTTGAACTCAGATCTTCTTGTCTCCAAGCCCTGTGTCTAATCTACTGTGCCACATGGCTGCTCTTTGGAGTACTGATTTCTTATCTATAAAATGAAAGGTTGGAATCAGCTAGGTAGCATGGGAGATAAAGCTCTAGCTCTAGAGTAAAGAGGACCCGAATTCAAATCTGATCTCAGACACCATTAACTGTGTGATTTTGGCCAAGTCATTTAACCTTAATTGACTAAAAAAAAGAAAAGTTGGCCAGATGGTCTCTCGTGTCCTTTTCATTTCTAAATTCTGAGCACCAAGAAGAGCTCCGGCATTAGCCAAGACACTCATTAAAAGAGTAGAGACATACAGAAGGGAATTTTTTTAAATTTTATTTGCATAACATATGTGTGGGTAATTCTTCAACAATAACCTTTACATAGCTTTCTGTTACAAATTTTCCCCCCAACTCCTCACCCCTCCCCCAGATGGCAGGATATACACTACATGTTAATTATGATAAAACACTTGATAAATCGAATATATGTATACCTATTTCCAAACTTATCATTGTTGTGCAAGAAAAATCTTATCTACACAAAAAATATATCAGATAAAGGAAACACAATGTAAGCAAACATCAATCAAGGAGTATAAGAATGTTATGTTGTGATCCACATTTCACATCCCTCTCTCTGGGTGTATATGGCTTTCTTCAGTGAACAATTGGAGGTGGTTTGAAACATTTCATTGTTGAAGAGAGCCATGTCCATCAGAATTGATCGTCATATAGTACTGTTGTTGCCGTGTATAATGATCTCCTGGTTCTGCTCATTTCACTCAGCATCAGTTCATGTAAGTCTCTCCAAGCCTCTCTGAAACCATCTTGCTGGTCATTTCTTACAGAACAATAATATTCCATAATATTCATATACCATAATTTATTCAGCCATTCTCCAATTGAAGGGCATCTATTCAATTTCCAGTTTCTAGCCACTACAAAAAGGGCTGCCACAAACATTCTTGCACATGTGGGGCCCTTTCCTTCCTTTATGATTTCTTTGGGATATAAGCCCAATAGAAATGCTGCTGGGTCAAAGGGTATGCACAGTTTGATAACTTTTTGAGCATAGCTCCAAATTGTTCTCCAGAATGGCTGTATCCGTTCACAGCTCCACCAACAATGCATCAGTGTCCCAGCCCTCCCACATCCCCTCCAACGTTCGTCATTACCTTTTCCTGTCCTTTTAGCCAATCTGACAGGTGTGAAGTGGTACCTCAGGGTTGTCTTGATTTGCATTAGAAGGGAATTTTTAAAAGAGATTGTAGTAGGCATAAGAACAGAAACAGATAGAAAATGAGAAAGTCAATTGGTTAAGAGACAAGAGGACATTTTATCAATGGGCAGAGTTCTTTGGGTAAATAATACCACTAAAAATAGAAGAATGGATTAAAAAACCCCTAAAAAAGAAGTCAGACTGACATCCCACTCTATTCTCCCTAGCCCAGATGCCTCAGAATTCAACAATGAGAAAGGAATAATGACAAGTGGGACAAAGACACCCTCTAGAATCAAACAAAAAGGACACCAGTCTGCTACCCTAAAGCAGGGTTCTAGGTATTCCACTGAGAAGCAGCTGATTAATCATTGCAGATACTTCTGGGCCAGGTCAGCACTTTTATATCCATTTGCCCAAAAAGTTATATACCCAAGGTAAATTCAAAAGACACAGTCCAAACTGTGATCAAATCAACTTGGCTGCACCAGACAAAACTGATCTTATCTGAATGGTGACTTTATCCACTTTGGAAAGCAGAACTCATTACAATAATAAGGAGAGACAGGGAAGGGAGGAAGAGCAATCACAGTGGCAGCAGGAAGGAATTCACTTTACTATAATTTCAGAGGATTAATTCTAAGCTTTCCTCCTATAAACGTCATTTTTCACTTCAGCAGGAGGTCCAGGATCTGAAATTATTCTGGCCAACTTGCAGCATATATCTTTGCTCCCTAATTTATAATCCATTCTTGCCTCTCCCTATCAAATTCAACTCCATTTGTTTAATGGTCATACAGGGGAGCTCTTTGGCAAGCTGCCTATTATACAGTTTTAGTAGACACATCTCATTTAAACAAAGGAAATCTATGCAGTGTGAGCATGAGTGTACAACATGAGAGTGGAACATGTGTACATGTAAGAAGAGAGAATTAATCAACAAACTTTTATGAAGTAGTAACTGTATTTAAAGGCAACTAGGTGACTCAGTGGATAGAGCCCTGGGCCTGGAGTCAGGAAGAGCTAAACTCAAATCCGGACTCGGGAACCAATTGTGACATTGTATGGAAGTCATTTCATCTCTGTTTGCCTTGATCCTCTGGAGAAATGGTAAACCCCTCCAGTGTTATTTGTCCTTAGTTTTCAAGAAGGACCAATAACATCATGAGTGACTTTCTTATAAATTGAAATAAGGTAGAGTTGCACAAAGATCATCCATCATCAGCCTCATTCTCTCTTCCTGAGCCACACAGAACTGGCAATGCAGTAGATAATCATGGTGTCCTCAATATTTGACCAAACTCTAAGTGCTCCGTAGCTCAAATTCAATAGTTTTCATCTGTCTTTTCTATGGGTCAAGTTCTCACATGCTTGGGATAGACAACATCTTCCTAACTTACCAAGAGTTTTATGGTCCATCGGTCACTATCAATTTGGTTTAGCCAACATATTTTGTCTGTATGGGGCCACTGCATATTCAAGAGCTTCTTGGATTGATGAGAGAATTGGTTGAGAGGGAGTCACAAAAGGTAGATGATCAGCCCTGAAAAGGATTTGGCAAACTCTCACACCAGGGACCCTCACCCTAGAGTCACACATAAAGTATATATCAAAAAAGTACTTGAACCTAGTTCTTCCTAGTTACAAGGATAGCTCTCAATCTCTTTCCCCTCCAGGACCTATTCCAGGCTTGCTGGATTTCAATATCTTGTCTCCACTGTTATCTGCTGGTAGAACTTCCTTCAATGTACGGGGTCTCTTCTTCCTGGAACACCCTAATATCCCTACAGCCTGCTTATCCTGGACTATCCCTCCACAAGGCATGCCCTCACCTTCTCCCATTGATGAGTTCCTCCTACACCTGCCACTTGTGGAGAGGCCAAGTTGGCCAGACTTCATTCCCTTCCCACTCTAATTCCTGACTTTCTGGACTTCAAAATCATTTCCCTGTACTGGATAGCTTTATTCTCTATGCTTGCACATACCTCCTCCCCCTCAGAGAAAAAGAGAGACAGATAAACAAATGGACTTATCATCTTTGAGGGTAAGCACTGGGTTTTTGCTTGAACATACATACACACACATAAATATATATATATATATATATATACATATATTTATATATATATATATGTACACACACACACACACACATATATATGTCCCTAGCACAATGCCTAGTGCTTAATTAGTATCTGTTTCCTTTCTCCCATCAATCCATCACTATTCAAGGTTTCCTCTTCAGAGGAAAATTCACTTTTAAATTGCTCACTTCAGAATCCACTTTTAAATTTATAAAATAATTTATTTGGGGTCTCTTATTTTATTTGAGACTCACAACATTTTATTAGGTCAATAGCACAAATGTGGTTATCTCCATTGTACAGAAGAAGAAACTGAAATTCATAGAGGTACAGAGATTGTCCATGATATTAAAGACTAATAAGTCCCACTCAAATTTGACCAGGCAATGTTATATATTACAAGAGGATTCTGTCTGATTAATCCCTCTCCATAACATTATAGAAGAGCTATTATACTCACTCCCACATAAAGAATAATAATTATGATTATTATTATAATAGCTAATATTTATATATTTCTAAACTACGTGCCAGATATGGTACTGATGGTTTTTACAATTATTGTCTCATTTGATTTTCCCAACAGCCACGGGAGAAAGGTACTATTATTACATCCTTTTTGCAGAGGAGGAAACTAAGGGTAACAGAAGTTAAATGACTTGCTAACTAGAAAGTGTCTGAGGCCAAATTTGAAATCAGTTCTTCCTGACCTCAGGTCCAGTGTTCTATTCGTTCTGCCACCTACTTGCATGGAAAGAACATTATGATTTTGACTCTTAAAGGTCATAATAATTTCCTTTACCAGCTTCATCTGAAAAATGACTCTATGACTTTTCCAATCATTACCAAGTTTTTGTTTTCAGCCATGATCTGCTGACTCCCAGACCAGGCTAACTCAGTACCGACTCTCACCAAACTGAAAAAGAAATGTCTATCTAAAGTGAAGACAGAAAGCTGTTTCCATATTGAGTCTTGTTCTTCCTGCTGGTTCTATTTTCCCATTGTTCTGCCATCCTCATCACTTTCTTTTTCATTGGCAATGTATCTCCTGATTAATAACCACAGTCTAGTACTTATATTCTTTTTCTTGTTCTTCTTCTTCAGGTAGCTGCTGATATTTTACACAGCATTTGGATGCCCTTACTTGATCTCTCTGGCATCTAAATTTGATCATTTCTGTTTCCTTTGCTGATTACTGATTCATTGCATCACTGACCCTCACTTTTTTCTTACTCAACTTAACAAACATCAAATAAGTTTTTCCATACCCAAAGTAGAATAAGAGAAAGGGGCTATGTATGAAGTTGTGGGTCTCTTGTATGTATAGTTTGCACTGCCTTTTTGATATGTAACTTTCAAAGCTATCCTTTGTTCCTTCTCACCTTCCTTCTGTTCTCTTAGACTTTTTTAAAATGCTTCAATAACCCTCTTTTATTTCTTTTCTTTTTCATTTTAGCAACCCTGTTGTTTTTCCCCTTCCCTCCACTACTACCCACAATTGGAGGAAAAAATTTCTTTGTAACAAACATACATAATCAAATAAAATGAATCCCTACATTGACCATTATCTAAAACTGTATGTCTTATTCAGCACCTTGAGTCATCCTCTTTCAATCATGTTAGTGACATGCTTTGTTGTTTGTCCTCTGGATTCATGACTACCCTTGCAGAAGAGTTGAAAGTATCACATTCACATCTCATAGATGGAAAATTTCTCTTTCTCAGGTAAAAAGGTAATCTAATCTTAGCCAATCTCAGAGAATGTGAAGGCCATTTTTTTTTTGTTTCTCCAAATCACAACCATACCCACTTTTCTAGTAGAGCTATAAACAGAGTGATGGTCTCAGTCAGGAATCACATCCACATTTCAAAGATGGAAAATGTTTCTGTCTCAAGTAAGGAGGTTAGTCTAGCTTCAACCAATCTCAAAGAATATAAAGGTCATTTTTTGTTTTTCAAGATACCACCTGGACCCACTTTTCTAGAAAAGTTGTAAATAGAGTGATGGTCTTAATCAGAAACACATGAGTTCAAATTCTACCTTACAAGCTATGCGACTCTGGGAAAAATCACTTAACTCCTCTTAGTCTCCTCATCTGTAAATGGGGACAATAATCGCAATGACCTCACAGGGTTATTGTGAAGATTGACTGAAATAATACATGAAAAGCACTTTATAAATCTTGTCACAATATAAATGCTAGCTTTTGTTATTGTTCTTGTTCTGGCCATTAAAAAAAAATGAAGACCACTGAGTGGCTTGTCCAAAGACATATATGGTTGAGTCAAGTCTGACTCCAAGTAGAATAATTTCCAACTATTCTACACTTCTTCGAGAGCACACAGTCACAGTCTGTGTCCTAAGAAAACTTAAGAAGTCACTCGCTCTAATTTGCCGACTTACAATTGAGGAAACAGATTAGAGAAATAAAAATGATTTGCCCAAAGTCACACTACTATTACATCCTATAAAAGCATCAGTCTCTTTGTAAGGCAGACTTCATATGTTTGCTCCTCAGGCTTGATTCCTAAGCTTGAGGTAATTGCTCTGGGATAGGGGTCACAAATTAGAAGGGAGAAAGGGTCCCTTCTCTTCCTACGATGCTTCAAGGGACATATCTTGATGAACATTCAGCCCCAGCTGCTCCACTTGAGTCTCCTGAATCTGCCCAGGGCCCTCAGGTCCCATCCTAACTATGGCTAAGTTCAACCTGGGAGTCTCCCATCAGGTTCCTCCCTCCAGCGCCCGACAGCACTGACCCACTTCTGCTGCTTGCACGGTGTGGGTTCCAGGCTAGATGGGATCCAGGCAACCACTTGGAATCTTAATGAGATCCAGTTCATTTCATTATGTTGTCATTTCATATTCTACCACGTTGACAGTGAAGGCACAGGAGACCCCAGAGGGGCTTTCTGCTGTCTAGGTAGGGTGCTGCAAGGTTGGAAAGGAAGGGGAGGAAGGGAATGGCAGGAGCCATCTCCTCCCAACTGCTTCCCCCCAATATCCCCTTCACCGGAGTCTGAGCCCCAGAGCAGGAGCAGAGCAGCTGGGGAAATGTCCCTCCTTACAACCAAATGGGAGAAGAAGAGGGACGAAGTGAAATGTAAGACTTTTCCCCAGGTTAAAATGGGGTTTGGTTCAAAGGAATGGGAAAAGGGCAGGAAGGGAGGAGGCACCCCCTTCACATCCAAGCTCCCGCATGTTCTCTAATACAAACAGAGCTGGCCTCGGGGCATCATAGAAATTGCTATTATAAATTCAGATGGTGCACCAGGGGGTGCCTCATTTCCTATTATTGTAGTTGGTCTCGTGAGTCATTTGGGCAATAGGATTGCAAAAGTGCAAGCGCTACCCCCGGGGGCACCGTTACAAACACATTATTCTAAAGCACTGCAATAAAGCATGAACTCAAACAACTTCATTGAAATGAAGATTAATATGGAACATGTGTACTTGAGTCCTGCACACTACCTATTCCCTCGTATCCCATGCCCTTCTCCTCTCTTCCCCTGGCATCCAGAAACCCCATGGTCAAGTGGAGCAAGGCAACAAATTAAAGAGCCAGGAGGATGCCAGGAAGAGGGCACAGGCTCCGACAAGACTCCTTTGGTCTTCCATTCACCATTGTGAAGGAGCGGAAAGCAAAGGGCTTCAGGATCAAGCCAGAGGTCAAAGAAGGACAAGAGGATGTCCAACCAACTGAGGGAAGTCTATATACAAGGAAGACTCAAGGAAGCTGCTGTTGGAGGACCTTTTATAGTATGTTTTCCCCAGACTTGGAGGAAGGATTATCTTCTAGGTGGGAAAAACCTAAAAAAATTATCTGTTAGAAACATCATTGGAATTTTTATTCAAGGGATCTTGGCTCAAATACTATTCCTGCTATTTACTACCTATGTGAAATTTGGATAAGTCACTAAATCACTGTGGGACTCAGTTCCTTTATTTATAAAATTAGAGAGTGGATTAGATGATCTCCAAGGACTATTCCTGTCCTGTCATCTGTATGGGGGAAAAATGGCCTAAATAGGACATTTTGTATAAAATATTTTTATGTAAAATAGAATGCTTTTCCCAACAGTCAAGGAGCACTCTTAAGAATGAAATGAAATTTCAGGGAGAGAAAACAAGGATCAACCTTTTCTTTTTCAGTTCATTGAATCTGCTTAATCCTGAAGTCCCCATCTAATCACTTTATCAGGCTACCTCAGAAATTGGGTATCAAGTTCATTTGCTGGTGGCGGTGGTAGTAGTAGTGAAAGAGCCAAATAGTAACATTAGGAACCCTAAGGAATCCCAAAGCCTCTTACCATAGTCTATCCTTTCATCTGTTGGATTGTTCTGTTACTAAGGGGGTTGCTGAGTGACAAGTTGGAAAAAGTAGCAAGTAAGAACGTGTGGTATATAGCAATTTAATTGAAGAAGTCTCCTTTTTTTTTTTTTTTTTCAAAAATAGGCCCTCCTCCATGAGCCCAGGAGATAAGAATTTTGAAATGGAACCAACTACCTAGAAACAGGAGACCAAATGATTTTCTATCACTATATACAAAGAGAAAAAGAAGGCATAAGTACTGGAGTAGGCAAAGATAAAAAGAAATAATTCCATATATATTCACAAATTCACAATGCAGCTAGGTGGTGCAGTAGATAGCATGTTAGTCCTGGAGTCAGGAAGATTCATCTTCCTGTCTGCAAATCTGGTTTCAGAACCTGTGACACCTAAGCAAATCACTGAACACTGTTTATCTCAGTTCCTCATCTAGAGGAGGAAATGGCAAACCATTCCAGTATCTTTGTCAAGAAAACTTCAGAGAGGGTCACAAAAAATCAGACACTACTGAATAACAACTTATTTATAAAGTTCCTTTCAAACACTGAGCAGATCCCATGTGACAACTAACATAGTTCTCCTCTAGATACAGAGGGGAGGAGGAAGGATTAAGGAGAAGGCGCAAAGAGTTTAAATGCTTTGCCTAAGTCAGTGGGTGAAACAAGTTAGAGCTCAGAAGCTATGACTCTCAGACCAAGCTTCCACACTGTGTGCATTGGAGAAAACCTCAAAATGGGACTATCTACACTGGTCAAATTAAGTAGATGATAACTTTTATACTATAAGGATCCTATCTTTCCTCTCCAAATTTTGGCAAAGAAAAGCTTTGGAGCTCTCTGAAATAACACTTCCCAGTCAAATCCCACTGAAAACAGGCTGAGAGCCATCACAGTAGATGATGAGAGCACTGGGGATCACAGCATAAAGGGTGAAGAGGGGACCCAGGATTGCCAAAACAGGCAAGAATTATGTGTGGGTAAAATGAAATGCCAAGAAATTCCTGGTGCCAGTGCCTTGCAAATGGGGAAAGGGACTAATTAAAAGTAGGAGACAGATGCCCCAGTGGGATTCACATTCTCCTCTACTTTCTGTTTCTGGAAAGGAAAAAAGGATTGTCATAAAAATAACTGAACTGACATCAAATATTTAAATTTAAGAAATGAGGAAAAAAAGAGAGAAGCAAAATTGAAAGTGAGATAAAAATACACCGTAAACAAGGCAAGAAGCCAATCTGCATGTAGAGGGGTTTTTTCTTAACTCTATTGGCTTCATTTTCAGTGCCAAAAAGGGCAATATCACATGCCCTGAGTGCTTCCAAGGAGAACATCCAGAGCAGGAGGAGTGTCCAGGTGGGATACCTCATGCCATGAATATTAGTTCCATCATGATGCAGATGACACACTCTATACTTTCCTTCATAACATTGCTCCCAAAATTTCTAACGCCTAAAATGTCCTCTCTCCATCCTTTCCCCTTTTGAAAGCCAATAGAGCTTTCAAAGTCCAATATCATTGCTTCCAGAAGAACCTCAAAGTTCAAAGCTTCAAAGCATGGCATGGCAGACAGTTCTAAACGAGAGACTAACTGGAAGAACAAAGAAAACACACTTGGTTCAAATCATGGATTTGCCACTAATTAGATATATGGCAACAGGCAAAACATTCCAACTCCAATGCTGTTTCCTCATCCAAAAAGCATTAATGAAAATTCTTATGTACTTACATGATTGTTAGGAGGAAAGGACTCTTTATATCACAAACTATTACAAACTCAAGCATACATAAATATTATTATTAGTTCTTGTTGGACTGGGATTTTTTAGGTGTTATTTTTTTTAAAGCACACAGAAAGAAATAGTCTGAAAAAAAGTCACAATCCTGCTTTTATTCTTTAATGTTGCCATTGTTGTTCATTGTTACTCAACTACTTCAGTAGTATCTAACTCTTCATGAGCCCATCTGAGATTTTCTTAGCAATGATAATGGAGCAGTTTGCCATTTCCTTCTCCAATTCACTTTACAGTTGAAGAAACTGATATAAACAGGGTTAATCGACTTATCTAGGGTTACATAGCTAGTAAGCATCTAAGGCTAGATTTAAGCTTAGGTCTTCCTGATGCCAGGCCTAGTGCTCTACTTTGCCACCTAGATGCCCCTCAAACTGATGTGCAAGGTGCTTAAAATGACTACTTTTTTCCCCTGAGGCAATTGGGGTTAAGTGACTTGCCCAGGGTCACACAGTTAGGGAATGTTAAGTGTCTGAGACTAGATTTGAACTTAGGTCCTCCTGACTTCAGGGCTGGTGCTCTATCCACTAAGCCACCTAGCTGCCCCAAAATAACTATTTTTTAAAATCAAATTTAAAACTTTGGGAATATAGTATCATTATTGGAGTTGCTATTCATCCTTTTATCTTTTGTGGAATTCAAATAGGGAATAGTCTTGGAACAAGTTGATGTCATGAAATCATTAATTTACATTTCATCTTAATTTACATTTCATCTTCAAACTCTTAAGACAGGAAATAGATTTTTTAAAAATGAATTTGTAATTGAATAAAAAGCATAGGGATATAAGTTCATGTTACCGAGGGATACCGTAAGCATCTTTGAGAAGATCTCAGTAGTGGACAAGATAATGAAGATAAGTACCTCATACTATTCTCACATGATTTTAGTTTTCTCTGCTAAATTTAAATATTTTGAAAACTTTTAGTTCAAAAGCAAAAATGGTGAGCATTTGGTATGGTAACATTCATTTGAAATGTTTTTAAATTTTCATGGATCAATATTAATGTTTAAATGTCTGTAGACAAGAATTCTATGGGGAATCATAATTCAATACTAGCATAGCATATTGATTGTATTCTCAATATTGGTGAGTTTTATTTGTGTAATAGGAATCTATGAACTGTTGGTATTTACTAAACATACAGAATATCTGGCATATAATTCTAGTCACTTGATAATGTATTTCTAGAAACCAATAGATGCTAAAGCTCTGCAAACTGTGGTGATATGTTACAAGCTTACTACCACTTCTCAACATAATCTACATGAATCATCAAGTTGGAATTTCTTAAGAACAGCCTTTCTGAAATTTTTGGTGGCAATAAACTGATTTTGAATTACTACCATAAATCCATCAGTTTATATAAACAGATCTACATGACTCAGTCATTCCTTCAATGTTTTTTTTTTTTTTTTTTTTTGCGCATATACTGTTGGGATTAATTTGATTTGGTTTTCAAACATGCAGTTAATTGATTTCATTCTTTCATCTTAATTACTTCAGAAGTTTTATCTGGAAATAAACCATTTTCAGTTAAAAGCAAAAAAATCTAATGGCATAAACATATTACATTTTTCTATTACTTCATAAAGTAGTATTTCTGTAGATTTTTAAATTTATCATACATTATGAGAACCTCTATTAATTCGCTTCTTTTTGATGAGATATTGTTCAACTTTTTAATGAATCATATCAGAGCTTTTTTATTATGGTATAGATTTTTGATACTTTCTAAATTTTACTATATAAAAAGTCCATTTTACTATATAAAAAGTCTTCATTATGAATGGCACTACAAGGGGCAGCTAGTTGGTGTAATGAATAGAGCACCAGCCCTGAAGTCAGGAGGACCCGAGCTCAAATCTGGCCTCAGACACTTAATTCTTCCTGACTGTGTGACTCTGGGCAAGTCACTTAACCCCAATTGCCTCGGGAGGGGGGAGGGAGAAGAATGGCATTATAGAGGGCTTAATCAACTAAGATGATTTCTTGATATAAAGTTTTGATTTGAGGATGCCATTTGGACTCAACATATACCATTTCTGTTGTTTCCTTGATAGTTGGATCTGGCTATAATATAGCTGGAGAAAACCAAAGTATTTTTAAATACTGCATTGATCAGTAGGTTCAATTTGACCTCTAAATTCAAAGTCAATTCAGTCTAAATTCATACTTGACAGAGATTAAGAAATGTATGCCTATCAAATCAAAATAACTCTCATGTTCTTGGAGAAAGCTTTGAGGATATAAAGTAATTCTTTAATGTGTTGTTAAATAGAACCATATAATTTGATATCATTCGTGTAAATAAAGTGATTAATATGTGATATTTGGGGGCAATAACCTTCTTAACTTGAGGGTCATAAACAATTTTATGAAGGAAAAAAGAAAATAGATTGAAAACTAGACAGAACCATAACAGACTTATATTGACTTCCAAGCAATTGCTAAGCTTTATACCAATTGTTCTTGATAATATTTTGCTGACAGTACATTTTAGATAAGGAACAGAATTGCATGTGCTCATCAAACAGCTATCACTTACTGTCTTTAGATTTATTGTATATGTTTGCAATATGTGTGTCTTGGTGTAGAACTGAGTCATAGGTCTTATGATAATCAATTAAAGTGATATCATTGTTACTGTGCTTTTGAGTTACTTGTTCAATTATTACTAATTGATATGTTATTCTTCATATCCTTGAGATATTTTGTGACATGTTTGCCACTAATTCAAGTTTTCTATTGAATATATCCAGTAGATATTTATATAATCCTCCATTGTTATTTTTGTAGATCTTCAATAGTTGTTTTTTAAAGCTGCTTTTGCCATAACAGTATTTGACATATGTCCATAAATAGCTCTGCCTTTCCTTATATATGATTTACTTTGGCAATGACCACAGCATGTACTATTGGGTGACCGTCCTAAAACATGTTTATGCTATCTAACAAATGTGTGTGTATTTGATCCCAATGATTACAAAAGATTCCATCATTGGTAGATCTGTTATAATTTGTTGTTATAGTTGGTCCACTGTATTCATGGCAATAAGCTCAAAAAGTTTTTCAAATTATGTATATCCATGTCCTTTTAAAAATTATTTGAAATATAGCATTGCTTTTATCTTCCCTTTCATTTAATAAGTGTTTTTCTGAGTAAGATTACTGTGGAATTTTTGATATTTCTGTTAGATTTTCAGATTTTTCAACTTCTCCCTTCCAGTTTTAAGTAATTCTTCATGTTCTACTCTAATATTACCCAATATGGACATAGAAATTATGGCATTTCTTCTGTTTTGCATTAATATAATATTTCTGGTCCATTATTGTGACCTTCCATTTTACTACGAGGTAGTATTTCTTGAGTTTAGGTTAAGGAAAAACTTCAGGGGCTTCAAATTTGTCAGCTTTTCCCTTCCACATTGAAGTAAGTCATATTTCTCTACATTTATCCAATGTAGATTCAGGATACTATTTCTCATAATTGCCCTGAAATTTTATGTAATTCATATTTCTAAATTAGGACCTGAGGGTATCTTTGAAAAGAAGTAGGATAAAAATCTTTCCTGAATCTTTTGCCCTTGGCATGATCTGTTTTCAATTTTGTTATGACATGACATGGGCAAATAAGTCTGTGTCATATATACTCATGATTTGTCCTCATTTGTAGTCAGTGTTACATGCATCAAAGTATTTCCAGAAAATGTAATATTAGTATATCTGATTTGTTCTAATATATCTTGCTGTAGTACAAGTACAGGAAAGAGCACTACTTAATCCACTGTCCTCCATATAAATTTTAACATCAGAATGGTACCAGGGAGGGATCACATGCAATCCTATGTCATCCCATTTATTATTTAAATGCATAGAAGCAATTATATTAGCCAGGGTGTTAACCTAATCAGTGGTAATGCTAGACACCAAATGGTTGATTTTACTCAGGCCATCTTGGCTATCATAATCTTATGTTAGCCAGAGTCCCTATTGTACATTACCCTGACTTCACATTCAGTTCTATTCCACTCCCCTCTTATTTCCTTGATCAGGGATCAGGGATAGGGAACCTTTTATTTGCTAAGGGCCATTTGGATAATTATATCATTAATGGGCCATACAAAATTTTTAACTAAAAATTAGCCTGCTATATTTGGTCAAACATTTAATTAACTCATCTCTAATGTGATGGCTGGAATCACTTCTCTTTGGTGAGGTGTGATGTTAGCTGGTATTGATGATGTTGCTACTCACAATTGCTTTTCCAGGTTTGTGGTCAGTCTGAAGCGTAGTTGATTTTTGCAATGATAAGTTTTGGAAAGAATTGCTTATAGCAGTAAGTTCTGAACACAGATGCATATTTTAATGAATGTCTCCTCAAAGTGGTAAATTCATGTACATGTTAACATATATTGGATTACGTGCCATCTAAGGGAAAGGGTCGGGGAAAGGAAAGAAGAAAAAAATTTTCGAACACAAAATTTTGCAAAGGTGAATACTGAAAATTATCTGTGTATATGTTTTAAAAATAAAAGGCTTTCTATCAGTTTGGAGAATGGCTGAAAAAATTATGGTATATGAATGCTATGGAATATTATTGTTCTATAAGAAATGACCAGCAGGATGATTTCATAGAAGCCTGGAGATCTACATGAACTAATGTTAAGTGAAGTGAGCAGAATCGGGAGATCATTGTACATGGCAACAAGACTATGCAATGATCAATTTTGATGGATGTGACTCTCTTCAACAATGAAATGTTTCAAACCAGTTCCAATAGTACTATGATGAAGAAAGCCATCTACATCCAGAGAGAGGCCTGTGGGAACTGAGTATGGTTCACAACATAGCATTTTCACTCTTTTTGTTTGCTTGCATTTTATTTTCTTTCTAATTTTTTCCCTGTTTAATTTTATTTTTCTTGTGCAACAAGATAATTGTATAAATATGTATCACATATTGGATTTAACATGTATTTTTACCACTTTTTACATATATTGGATTATTTGCCATCTAGGGAAGGGGGTGAAGGTGGGGAGGAAGGAGTTGGAAGACAAGGTTTTGCAAAGGTTAATGTTGAAAAATTATACATGCATATGTTTTAAAAATAAAAAGCTCTAATAAAAAATTTTTAAAATAAAAGACTTTAATTTTTTAAGTGGGAAATTCATCATTGCTTATGTAATGTTTATAGAGCCCAAGCAAAGGGAGGTTTTTAGACCTAGTTTTTAGATCATCATTGCTTTGCAGCTGTATGATTTTATGTTGTAGGTTATCAGGCACATCAACTGGTTCCACATTGAACAATGCACCTACCAAAAATGTTGAATTCCTTTTGTTCACTTTGTATATCCTTGATTTTTTCATTAAATGCCTCAATTAGTTTTGCACATTGACTAGCATAGTCAAGTGCAGTAGAAAACTTTGTCTTTCCAGAATAGGAAAATGCATTGTTATTCCTTTGGAGTTGTACTTTCCATAGCTTTAATTTTAGCTTCAAATGATTTCATGTTTGAAAGCAGGGAGCTAAGAAGCTGGTGGAGGCCCTATAGCTTGACGTCCAGCTCTGAGAAATACTTGGTGTGGTCCACTACGCCACAGCCACTTGTTATCATTGACTTAATCCCACAGTCTGTAAAACCTCATGAGCACGTTCTCTCAATTCAAACACCGCACTTCACAGTGATAAATCAGGTCACCATACTCAGAGTCAAGGTTATTCAGGAGCTCCTTAAATTGGTGGCCATTAAACCCTCTGCTATTCTCAAATTTCATGCATGGCACTACTGTGGACATCACATTTTGAGCTGCAATGACTGAGCACAGAGACTTTCTTGGTGTATGAAACAGTGGTATAGAATTAAATCACTTGGATCAAGAGTGAGACGATGCAGTTCTTTCTCATCTCATCATCTCCAGATCGCCATAGTTTTCACCACAATGGGCTAACACTTTTGCAAGGGGTACACCCCTCCGGCCTGTCTGGCACTGATGGACCTCTGAGTCACCATGATACAGGCAGAAGGGCCATGGGAGCCAATAAGAAGCAAACGTGCCTGTCATGTACTGCTGTGTGTCCTATTTATCCCATGATGGACATTCCTTGTCTCTCAAAAATGAGGCTATTACTGATTCACATATTATAAATTTACGTTGCTATGAAAAAGGATACTAGACTTATTGCATGTTGAGTCCTGCCTATGGTAGCCTTGGCAGGGCCAGACCAAATGATTTCACCGACCTTATACAGCTCAGGGCTAGACATTCCCCACCCCTGTGGCCTTTGAGGGAGTTATTGTTATCATCATCATTACAAAAAAGATAGTGAAGTTTTCCCTATACCCCTTACTTTACATGCTGCATGAGGACAATTCTAATGATTGTGATCATGGATCACTTTGGAGCTTATAAAAGATGATACAAATTCAAAGCATCAGTAGCACTCATGGAAAGGAGACAAACAGATCCAATGACTCTCTTTGTCTCATGACTATGGGGCCATACACAGTTTTTTGAAGGAAAAAAGAAAAAGGATTGAAAACCAGACAGAACTATAACAGACTTATGTTGACGTGACGTCCAAGCAGTTGCTAAGCTTTAGACCAATTGTTCTTGATACTATTTTGCTGGCAGCACATTTGAGATAAAGAACAGAACTGCATGTGCTCATCATACATGGACATTTCTGTAGCAATCTTATCCACGTCTCTCAGAGATACCGAAGGCACATTCCGACATAGCATCTCTCAAGCCAAAACTTGGTCCCTGACCACAGGAGCTCCATTCTCATTCACATAAAGGATGACTCCCTTTTGAGGGGAGAGGGGTAGGAGTGATCCCAGGATCCCATTAGTTCCACACTCATAAATCATTTAAAAGGTTTACTTAGCCATATATCCATGGCAAGGCTATACAATAAGGATAAAGGAGTATGACTGCTCCATTCATTTTCACATGGAAATATATTTGACCAACAGGGTGAGGTAGAATGACTCAAACAGACATCAAATCTAAGGCACTTGAAATCTCTGTGGGTGGGATATTTTACACCCTTAAGTTCTAGGAAGCACAACAATATAGCCAGAGGTCACCAGGAAGCATACCAGTAAATCCAGAAACTACTAGGAAACTCCCTAAAGAGATGGATGAGTCACTCAGTTTCCATACAGAGTACAGGGAAAACTAATCCATTTTGAGGGGAGAAGGCATGGTCCTAATTCACAAGTGTGGAAGGTGGGGATTTACCCATGTCATAGGAGAGAGGGAAAAGACATGGAAAACCCTGAGCTTATCACGCTCCCCACTCCCCATTTCCTTTCCCCTTCTGTCATTCCCAACAGAACAAAATGTAACAGGAAAAATTAGAAACCTTCCCTTACTCGGACCATTCAGTATTCTTATTGCAAGTTCAGAATCTTTCTGGAATCTAAATCACTACAAAAGCAGTCAATGTTCTAAAGCCCAAAAGAATGCAAAACATTTTAGGCTATCTTTGATTCCATTTCTAGTCTCCTCAAATCATCATCTGCCTTGACTAAAAATAAAAGGTGGGTGTGCGGAAAAAAGCAGGGACAGGGTTATTATTTCCTAGAATTAAATCATCATGTGGGGCTAAGCAGAAGACTGCCAATGCTTCTTTAATTAATAAGTCCCTGTCTGACTTGTCAGGGTCTCAATAAGTGCCCCTAGGAAGTCACTAAAAGAACAATCAGCACTGAAGTAGACCTAGATGGTAAGAAGGGACAGCCAAGCTGAACTATGGGGTCCCTAATTGATAGACTCTGTCTTCTCTTTTTTTTAAAACAACAAAAAGCAATTCTAATTGCATTTAATGGTTAATGCATATTAATTAATGTGTGGTAATTGATCATTTTCAAATGGATAAATGCTAATGTGTTTAATTGGTACTATTTCTAAAACCTCACCCCCTTCACCCTTTTCTTTTGAAGACCCCAGGATACAAGAACATCAAGAGATTTTAGACATACAATTAACACTCCCAAAGCATACACACTGACAACAAGAATGCCAGACCCATCCAATAACAGCCAAAATGATTTCTTAGAAATGAGGGCCTGTCCTAATGCAATGCTTTCTACTACAGTCAGAGTTTTCTTGGCCCTGAGAATGAAATCCTCATTTTGAAGAAAACACTTGCAGAATGAAACTAATCTCACAGTTATACAAAATATTCATAAAAGTAATTTTTGTGGTAGCAAAGAACTGAAAACATCCATCAGGAAATACCCAAACAAATTGTGGTTCATGAATATAATAGAATATTACTGTATGATAAGAAACAAAAAATTCAGAGAAGACTGGTAAGATTTATGTGAACTGATACAGAAGTGAAACAAACAGAACTAGGACAACAACAAAAATAATGACTAAAATATGAATGGGAAAAATAGCTAAGCAACAAATCATGGACCTCAAAAAGAAATTTTTAAAAATATACCTCAAAGCTTTTTTGCAGAGGTGGAGAATGTTGGGCTTGCAACACTCCCATGTATAGTCAAATTCAAATGATGTGTTGATTAGTTTTGCTAAACTATTCCCCACCCCCATCTTTTTTTGTTTTGTTCTGTTATAGGGGATAGTTTACGGGGTAAGAGAGGCAAAAGAAATATTTTTGGAAAAAATGAGCCCTAGCTCTGAAGTCAGGAGGATCTGAGTTCAAATCTAGCCTCAGACACTTAACACTTCCTACCTGTGTGATCCTGGGCAAGTTACTTAACCCCAATTGCAAGAAAGAAAGAGAAAAAGAGAAACGAAAGAAAGAGAAAGAGAAAAAGAGAGAAAGAAAGAAAGAAAGAAAGGAAGAAAGAAAGAAAGAAAGAAAGGAAGGAAGGAAGGAAGGAAGGAAGAAAGAAAGAAAGAAAGAAAGAAAGAAAGAAAGAAAGAAAGAAAGAAAGAAAGAAAGAAAGAAAGAGAAAGAGAAAAGACAGAAAGAAGGAAGGAAGGAAGGAAGGAAGGAAGGAAGGAAGGAAGGAAGGAAGGAAGGAAGGAAGAAATGAAAGGAAGGAAGGAAAGGAAGGAAGGAAAGGAAGGAAGGAAAAGGAAAAAAAAGAAAGGGAAAGGAAAGAGAAAGAAAGAAAGGAAAAGAAAAAAGATGTAAAAAAATCAAATCTATCAATAAAAACTAAAATTAAATAATGAAATCATTTTAAAAATTGAAAGCAAATGGCCTGAGTACTCAAATCCAGATGATCCTACCTACACATGCAGAAGTAATGTCTTATTTATCATACTATAATGCCAGTATTATTATACATAGGATTTCTTAGGTAACTAAAGCCCATACTAAAACAACCTAACAATAGAGTTTAAAGTTAGACAACTATTTTAAAAACACATCAATGCCCAAAGGGCTATAAAACTGTGCATACTCTTTGATCCAGCAGTATCACTATGAGGTCTATATTCCAAAGAGATTATAAAAAAGGGGAAAGGTGGAACTGTGAATGGATCTGACCATTCTGGAGAGCAATCTGGAACTATGCTCAAAAAGTTATCAAAAGTTATACCCTTTGACCCAGCAGTGTTTCTATTGGGCTTATATCCCAAAGAGATCATAAAGGAAGGAAAGGGACCACATGCACAAGAATGTTTGTGGCAGACCTTTTTGTAGTGGCTAGAAACTGGAAACTGAAAGGATGCCCATCAATTGGAGAGTGGCTGAATAAATTATGTTATATGAATGTTATGGAATATTATTGCTCTATAAGAAACAACCATCAGGAGCGAAATGAGCAGAATCAGGAGATCATTGTACACGGCAACAACAAGACTATATGATGATCAATTCTGACGGACATGACTCTCTTCAACAATGAAATGTTTCAAACCAGTTCCTATTGTTCAGAGGTGAAGAAAGCCATATACATCCAGAGAGAGGCCTGTGGGATCTGAGTGTGGACCACAACACAGCATTTTAACACTTTCTGTGAATGTTTGCTTGCATTTTGTTTTCCTTCTCAGATTTTTTTTTCTCTTTCTAGGTGTGATTTTTCTTGTGCAGCATAGATAACTATATAGATATTTATGCATATATTGGATTTGTCATATATTTTAACATATTTAACAAGAATTAGACAACTTGTCATCTAGGGGAGGGGGTGTGGGGAATGAGGGGAAAAATTTGGAACGAAAAAAATTTTTGCAAAGGTCAATGTAGAAAAATTACTTATATGTTCTGTAAATAAAAAGCTTCAAAATAAAAAGTAAAAATAAATAAATAAAAGAGGGGAAAGGACCCACATGTGCAAAAATATTTCTAGTCATACTTTTTGTAATGGCAAAGAACTGGAAATTGAGTGGATGCCTATCATTTGGGGAATAGCTGAGTAAGTTATGGTACATGAAAGCACCGGAATATTATTGCTCTATAAGAAATTATGAGAAGACTAATTTCAGAAAAGCCTGGAAAAACGTACATGAACTGATGCTGATTGAAGTGAGCAGAACAAAGAGTACACTGTACACACAAACAAGAAGATTGTTATGATGAACCATGATGAATTAAAGCACATATTTGAATCTTTTTGTTTGTTTTGTTTGTTTTTCTCATTTTTTTCTTTTAGTCTGATTTTTCTTAAATAATATGACAAATTGGAAATATGTTTAAAAGGATTGCACATATTTAACATATATCAGATTACTTACTATCTTGGGGAAGGAGAAAGGTAAAGGAGTAAGGGAGAAAAATTTAAAACATAAAAATTTACAAAAATGAAAGTTAAAAATATCTTTACATATATTTGGAAAAAATAGAGAAAGGAAAGAAAGAAAGAAATCATAGATTACACATGCAAATGAATTTTGCCCCGATGAAATCATCACCCAAAGTGGCTATGCACTTATTCCAAATAGGTCGCCTTAACCCAAAGTATTATGGAACTTCCTTTTCAGAACCAGCTTATACATGACCTGGGAAAACCAATGGAGGAATCCAACAGTTTAACATATCAATCAAGTCCCTGGGTATCACAGTTGAACAAAAGAATGTTACATATCCACAAATCATGCTGGTTGTTGATTAGGATGCATGAACAAACAAACCAGTTCTACCCCAAAAGTTTTAACAAAATATCAGAAGACAGAGCCACTGAGGTATATGGTAAAACAGCAGGGACTAGAATGTTCATCAGCCAGGAAAGAGATGTATATTGCACAGGGCAGACAATATGAGATTAAGTAAGGATGTGAGAATTTTATGCACCACAGCAACCTGATCCAACACAAACAATACAGTAATAATGGACCAATAGAAAACAAGAATCATACTTTGAGTGACTACCAGTCAATTGTTTCTTCATTGAATGAGTCAGCCTGAGGATACAATAGTGGGACAAGCCATAGAATAATTCAAAAGACTACAAACTGTTGAGTCTGAGGAATCATTCACATAAAATGGTCTTCCCTCTTTCAACAGATACAGCCATTCTTATTATTTCATCATGACACTTCTTTATTTTATACAAAAGCAATGGCTCCCCCATTCAGTCTACCAAATTATTGAATGGTCTCAACTCCAAATGACTTGTTTCCAAAAATCAAATAATAGATTTAAAATTGGTTGGGATCTCATGGATTATCTAGTTCAATTCCCTCATTTTACAAATGAGAAAAATGAGATTCCAAAGGATAAAAGTACTCAGCCAACATTACGAATCTATAAAGTAGCAAAGATGGCCAAAGATTCTTTTTAAAATATGGGTAGCTGATAAATGTGAAAATATGTTTAGAAGAATTGCACATGTTTAACTTATATTGGATTACTTGTTGTTTAGAAAAGGGGAGGGAAGAAGGAGGAGAAAAATTCAGAACACAAGGTTTTGCAAGGGTTAAAAATTGAAAACTATCTTTGCATGCATTTTGAAAATAAAAACTATTATTAAAATTTTTAAATTAAAATTAAAAAATAAAAATATGGATAGCTAGGTAACTTAGTGAATAAAGTGCTAGGCCTGGAGTCAGGAAGTCACCTTTGTGAGTCCTAATTTGGCCTCAGAATATTACTAACTGTGTAAATTTAACACTGTTTGTCTCAATTACTTCACCTATAAAATGAATTGCAGAAGGAAATGGCAAATTACTCCAGTATTTCTGCCAAGAAAACCCCAAATGAGGTCACAAAGAGTCAAACATAACTGAAAATGACTGAACAATAGCAAAGCAAAGATGGGATTTTTTAATGTAAGTCTTCTGAGTCCAAATTTAAAGCTTCTTCCAGAACTCTACTCTTCTTTAACTCACACTGTTCCCTTCATATAGTCTACAATCTAATCACACTGCTCCCCCCAAATATCCTGATCTTTCTATTCTCCATGCTTTTGCACACATTATTCCCCAAATTTGGAATCCCCTTCTCCTTATTATTGAAAATTCAGCTCAAAATCCCAACTTTCCTGAATTCTTCTACCTGGAAGTAATTTTTCCCAGATGGGAACTGTTAATATTTGGGACTCTTTTCAGGCATTCAGTTTGGGCCTGTCATTTCATTGGTATATAGAAATAGTGTTGAATTCAAATAGAATGGAGCCATTAATCTATACACAAGGATTCCTGTGGGCAATATATTGACTTAGTTTAAACTGTAATAATTTCTATATTTTATTGTATCTTCATTTGTTTTGTTACATATTTATCAATTGCATTTTAATCTGGTTCAGGTAACACTTGGAAATGTGGGCTGCATGCACCCACTGTTTGAGACCCCTGTTACAGAGATCTCACAGTGAGGCAATCCTCTTTATTAATACACATGAGTAACTATTTTCCAACTTAAAATCTTAGCAAGTATCTGGTATCAAATGGCTATCAGCATACTAAGGGGAAAAAAATTTGAGGGCCTAAAGCTAAGAATCACTCAACTATATTTGTAAAACCTCTAAAAATTTAGTGTTCCACAGAAATACCTACCCATACACACATACTATCATGCCTTGAGGTCCAGAGGACCTCAAGCCATTGCTTTTCATAGATCTTATACTGAGAACTAGGAGGCTGTGTGGAGACTGGCTAATCTAACTTCTCTCTTTAGAATTAGTCAATTAACAAGTATTTTTGAAGTTCTCTGTGCCCTGTACAGTACTAAGCTCTAGGGAGGTCAAAAAAAAAGGGCAAAAATAGCCCTTGCAATCAAAGAATTCACTTTCCAAGTGTGTGGGCAGCATGCAAACAACTAGGTGCATTTTACATATAAATGGATGGAAGCTAATCTCAGAAAGAAGTAAAGAGGGTGAAAAAAGGCCTCCTATCACAGAGCTGGTTTGAACAGAGTCCTGAAAGAAACCAGCAAAGCTAAGAAACAAAGATGGTGCCCAAGATATTGGACACTCATAATGGGTGTTTAAATTATTTTAGGGGCAAATAGGTGTTTCAGTGGATAAGGTTGCCAAGCTTGGAGTTGCAAAGACAAGTTCAAATCTGACCTCACTTACTAGTTCTGTGATCATGGGCAAGTCACTTAACCCTGTTTGCCTCAGTTTCCTCATTTGTAAAATAAGTTGGCGATGAAATGGCAAACCATTCCAGTATCACTGCCAAGAAAACCCCAATGGAGTCATGAGAGTCAGACATGATTGAAAACAACTAAACAGATTAATGCTGAAAAGAATGAAAGAAAATGACTACAGAGCAATAAAATGGGACAATACCTCTATAGAGGAAGAATCAACTAGCATTTTCCAGTCATCTGGCCAAGTGTGGCCCATTCAGCAAAAATATTCCTAGGAAAAAGTGTCATCAGTGATTATAGGATCAGATATTTAGAATAAAAAAGCACTCTAGAAAGGACTCTTATTTTGTAAATCCACACTCATAGGAAAGAGACTTGCCATTACTGAAGATATTCAAAGCAATATGTACTTTTACTCTTTGCCTCAACACATTGACTTTAATTGGAGGAGAGCTATATTAGATACTAATCTAATCATGCATGGAATAAAAAGCAGAGGAGAAACAGTTCCCTCTAAAACTTCCCTGTGGAAATAGAAGTCAAATGATGAAGCACACCAGATATTTCCTCCAAGGTGAACAGGTGAGTAGCCAAGATACAGAAAAAGACAAACATGTTCGAACATAGATGATATGAGAATTTATTTTTCAGGGTATATTTTTGGAGAATTTTTCTTTTCTTTTTTTATCATCAATAGAAAGGAGAAGGAGAGAAAATGCTTTGTAATTGGAGAAAAAAGAGAGATTGCAGAGGTCAGGATGAGCATCAGAACAACCCAGACTCAAGAAATTGGATAAACTTAGTAAACTCAAAGGGTCGGAGGTAGTGAGTGGTTGTGACTAAAACAGAAGTAGGTTCAAAGCTAGAACAAGGTCTCAGAAGGGGCTGGGCAGAGGTGAAGATCAGAGTACAGATTATAATAACCTGCTACTAAGGAAGGAAGAGAGCATCCAACTACACAAAGAGTTAACTCAATTTTGCAGCAGCCATTTGGTCTGTGGGTGCCTTTGCCTGGATACTCCCAGACATTTTTAGCCAGCTTCCGCCCTCCAGTTTCTTCTGAAGTCCCTTTAGCTAGAAAGAAAGAGTGCCTGATAACTATCACCCTCACCCTCATTGTTCTCCATGGCAACAACAGAGTCCACCTGGAGTTAGACACTGAACACTGGTAAGAAAATTCCCAACTCTTGGGAAAAGGGAAATTTCTGAAAATGTTTTGTGCACTAGATGTATCACTGGAAAAAGTGTAGAGTCTGCCAAGGTAACTACCTTTAGAAGGGAAAACACTCAATTGAATGTATATATTCTGATAAATTTATTCAAAAATCATTTTAATACTTTATTCCCAAACTTCATAATGGCTTCTTCTAGATTCAGGCCAGAGAAAATATTACATTAAAATGATCTTATCTAGTAATCAATCCCCACTGGATAGAGTTCAAGATGAAATTGTATTATGCCAAGTTCCAGTTTATGAAAGGTCATGTCATATAACGAGGTTTCAGTTTGTTCCTTTGAAATCACCACTATTGAATGAAAAACCATTCTAAGAGAAAAGAATAAAACATATGACCCAAGCTGAACTGTAATTTCTCAAATTTTCAGTTATGAATATCCAAGAGTTTGGTTATGTGCCATCAACACTAATAACAATGACTGTCATATCAAAGAATTCCCAGGTGTTTCAAGTGTTCTAAACAAATAAAGACATTTTTACTCCTTTCTTAACAAGTCATTGCCTCTAATCCAAAGCACTTAATAATGTCACATCTGAATACTTAAGAACAACTGGAAATATCAATTGAATGAAAACTAGCTGGAACTGGTCTGTTTTTGGACTTAGCAAGTCAGGAAAAGGAACATTTATTGAGTTCCTGCTATGTGCCAGACACTGTGCACTTAACAATTTTTTTCATTTGGGCAGCTAATGGTGCTGTGGATAGAGCACCAGCCCTGAAGTCAGAAGGACCTGAGTTCAAATCTGGTCTCAGACACTTAAGACTTCCTAATTGTGTGACCCTGGGCAAGTCACTTAACCCCATTTGCCTCAGCCAAAAAACAAATAAAGATATCAACAATTTTTTTCATTTGATCCCAAAAACCCTGCAAGGTAGATGCTATACCATCCCTATCCCTGTTTTACATAAGAAGCCATAGCATGCCTAGTAGCCACACTCCAGTAAAATCCTCACAAGCAACTTAAACCACAATGTGTTCAACACCAGTGAGTTAAGGGGATGTCTATCCCAAGCATGTGAAGACTCTGCCCAGCATAATGAGTGAATGAGAACAATTTATTCCAGGAGCCACAAAGGTGGCTAAAGCAGGGACAGTGGAACAATTAGAACTTGGTCAGTCATCAAAAACTCCATCCTTGGCCATTACCAGTCATCTTGACTTTTGACTTGCCACTGAATTTTAATGACGCTGAAAGGGAGAGGATAGTTTCACACAGCTCTGTCTCACTTAAATCCAATACCCAAGCAAGTCAAAATATCAACCATAATGTCACTGGTCCTCTTCAAAAATGAAGGACAAGCAACAATAAATGAGAAAACTGAGATAGATAATAGTTAAGTGATGTACCTAAGCTCACACAGCTAGTGTCTGAGACTGCATTAGAACTGAGGACTTCTGTCTCAGATTTAGTACTTAAACACTATGCTATCAGGGTACCTCCTCAGAAGAATATTGGCAAGAACCAGGTGAGGCGACTCATGATTAGACTGTCCAGTTGTTTTATCGTAATTTTTATCATAAAGGTTTTTCCTTTTCTTCACATTTTGTTTTGCTCCAATTCATAAAATGATTGTGCTTTCATTCTTCTCTACAGAGGGTTTTTGAGACTTAACAAGTTCTAAAATGAAACAGGATTGAAAAAAGCAAAGATGAGGATCAGTGACATAATTGTCTCAATACTTTTGCACTACCATTATCTCTGATTCTAATCCTAATTTGACTTGGAATTTATAGAGATCTTTCTGTCACTACTGTCATTTGTTCCCTTTCCTACCTTTAATCAACAACTTTTCTATTCAGGTTCACTCCACACACCTTCACACTGTTCAGATCAGAAGTTGTTGGCATTTTATCAGCCTCCAATTTGTTCTATCTCTTACCAAAAGGACTTAGAGAATTTCTCCATCATAACCCCTGCCTTAATTCAATATTAATGTTCAAAGTATCATAGACCTAGAAGGGACTTCAGACATTATCTTATCCAACTCTCTAATTCTACAAATGAAGAAACTGACACCCCAGGAATATTAGGTGATTTGTCCTTGGTGACACAGATAGTATATGAAAGCTAAGATTTCAACCCACATTATCTAATGCAAAATTCAGTGCTTTTTTTTTTTGTTTTTATTTTTTGCTGAGGCATTTGGGGTTAAGTGACTTGCCCAGGGTCACACAGCTAGGAAGTGTCTGAGACCAAATTTGAACTCAGGTCCTCCTGACTTCAGGGCTGGTGCTCTAACCACTGCGCCATCTAGCTGCCCCAAAATTCAGTGCTTTTTATAGTTATCCCTTCCACAATATAATATTCCTCATCATAGTTTCAATATATGATAGGTTGCTATAGAAAGTTAAATGGGGACTTGGGGAAGGGGAAAAAGTTTGCAGAAGCCATAGACAACATGGGAAAGCCAGTTAGACAGCATAGAAAATATTTAGCAACTCAGAAATGCACAAAATATATGTATAGTATTATATAATAACAACATTTTATCTTTTAACACCATAAAAATTCAGACTTATTTCCTAGTATGTATGGAGGTTTGTTTGGAGGTAATAAATTTGACACTGATTTTCTAGAACACAAGGACACCATGACTCTAATCCCCACAATATGGAAGGGATAAGTATATTGGCAACACATTATTAATGTTAATATCCCTTGAACAGCATTGCCTTCAAAAGATGCCCACTGTAAATAATTCACCAAGAAGGATGGTTATACCTTTGCCTCACTATTACTCAGCTTTCCATGATCTTGAGTTCTGAATTTTCTCATAATACCTTATCCTTCCTTCTCCCATTCTGCTTTATTCTCTCTGAATCTATTACCATCTGAAAACTCACCATACTCACTAACCCTTCTTTTCATCTTTTCTTCCAAGTCATTACCCTGCTCTAACCTTATTCAACTATCATCTATCTGCTTGTGATGCAAAGTACCTATATCAAACTAGCCAAATTAATGAACCTGTGACTCCAATGTCTATGACTGAAAGTTATAGAGAAGGCACCAACTTACATTGGCACAAGGAGCGTTCTCAACCAGAAGTTCCCTGTCACAATAAAATCACAAGTCCAATTCCTCTCGTGCAGTCTAAGTCCTTATCAATCTATAACTATTCTTACAACAAAACTATTCTTCAAACTTGGCATTCCATCTCCTGCTCCTATGGACTTACTTAAGCCAATCTAGCACACCCTTTTCCTTCTACTATGGTATAAATCATTATCTTTCATCAAGACTCAGCTCAGGTATCTCTTCCTCCATGAAGCCATCTGGGACCACCACTCCCACACTCATTTGTTAGCATCCTCTCTCTTGTCATATGACTACATGTGCAGACATGCAGTCATCCCCCATGAAAATCTGATTCCTTGAAGGCATTTTGTTTTGGGTTTTGTCTTTGTAATCTGCCAAAACTGACAAAGGAACTCGTGTTAAGTAACTCCAATGCTACCTGAATTTAACTGAATCACCATTTCAATATCCTGACAAATAGCCATTCAGCTTTCCACTAACAATGCCCAGTGAGGGGTAGTCTGCTACCTCTTGAGGAAGCTCATTCCATTTCTGGGCAAGTCTAATTCTGAGGAAATTTATCTTTACATCAAGCTTAAATTTGCCTTTCTAAACCTCCATCTACTGTTTTTAGTTCTACACTCTGGGGTCAAGCTTAATCCTTCTTCACATGACAGCCAGTCAAATACTTAAAGACAACATTCATGTAGCTGCCTGAAGCTTTTTGTCCTTGGGTTAAATATTCCCAGTAGTTTCAAATGAGCATCTAGTCTTATAATTCTGGTTACTTGTCTTTGGAGCAAATCTATTTTAGAAAAAAATCAGCTTTTCTAGCAAAGATAGATGATACAATAGATGAAAGGACAGCTAGATGGCACAATGGATGGAAGACCAAGAAAATCCACTTTCCTGAATTAAAATCTAGCCCCAGATACTTACTAGTTGTATGACCCTGAGCAAATCACTTAACCCTATTTGTCTCAATATTTGATCTATAAAATAACCTGGAAAAGAAAACTGCAAACCATTCCAGTATCTTTGCCAATAAAACCCCAAATGGGATCAGAAAGAAAAGAAAAATGGGGCAGCTAGGTGACGTGGTGGTTAGAGCACCAGCCCTCAAGTCAAGAGGACCTGAGTTCAAATCTGTCCTCAGACACTTAACACTTTCTAGCTATGTGACTCTGGGCAAGTCATTTAACCCCAATTGCCTCAGCCAAAAAGAAAAAGAAAAATGACTGAACAATAAACACAATGGATAGAGTACTAGACCTGGAATCAAGAAGAACTAACTTCAAATCTTGCCTTGGGCAAGTCACATAATCACTGCCTGCCTTAGTTTCCTCATCTATAAAATAAGAATAATTATAAATCATAGTATTTACCTCCAAGGGTTATTATGAGAATGAAATCAGATAATATTTGTTAACTGATTTGCAATCTTTAAATACTACATAATTACTAGCTGGTATTATTATTTTATCTCTAAAATGTCTCTAAAAACATGATGCTCCAGGTAAATCCAACAAGCAGGCCAGATTACTACAGGATATCCACTTCCTTGTTCTGGACACTCTGGAGTCCTCTGATTCACAAGAATTGATAAATGGTAAGAGCTTTGTAATTTTAAAGTGCTATAAAAATTTTGCCTCCAGAGTAAATTATGAAAATAACTTACCTGCACAAAAGGGGAGTGGCCTAGAAACCATAAGTTTGGAGCACATGAAAACCTATTTTGCTCACAGCCCAAGTTTCCCCATCTTTATATGAAGAGAACTGCTATACTCCTAGAGAATAAATTTTAAACACACTGGCAAGTGCTTTTTGTGATCACAAAGAACTACACAAATGCAAATTTCAAAGACTGTATTTAGGGGGAAATGATAGGGTGCTAGCAGGCCAAGAAAAGGATGCACTAAACTTTCCTCGAACATATTCCCAGTGTGCCTAGCTACTAAGCACTCAAATTAGTGAGTGCTGAATCTATATTCAGGAAGATTTTATTTCAAATCTGATATCAGATATTTACTATTATTGTGACACTGGATAGGTCCTTTAACTGACTTAGTTTCCCAATCTATAAAACAAGGATAATAATAGCACCTACCTCCCAAGATTGTAAGAAACAATTAAGATAAGGCTATGAAGCATTTAGCATTTGCTGTGTACCTAGAATATAACAGACACTTTTGTTTTTCAGTCTAATTATTTGTGACCTTTTTTGGGTATTATCTTGGCAAAGATACTGCAGTGTTTGCCATTTCCTTCTTAGGCTCATTTTATAGATGAGGAAATTGAGGTAAACATGGTAAAGTGACTTGCCCAGAGTCAAACAGCAATCAATTGCCTGCAACCAGATTAAATTTAAGAAAATGAATCTTTCTAATGCTGGCTTAGTACAAGAAATGAATCTTCTTAACTCTGGCTCAGTACTTTTATCTACTGTTCCACCTAACTGTCCCTTAAGCTGGCACTTAATAAATGTTTATTCCTCCCTCTGAGACTATCTTTCATCAATTATTTATATATTTTGTACTTACCTAATTCTTTACATTAAACTATGAGCTTCTCCAGGGCAGAGACTATCTTTTGGCTTCTTTATATCCCCAGTATTTAGCACAGTCCTTGGCACATATTAAGTTTTTAATACAATTATTGACTGACTGATCTCCTTGAAGGCAGGGGTTATTTTTGTCTTTCTTTGTACCTGCAGTACTTATCAGAACAATAAAGTCTCTTCCTCTACAAGGGGCAATTCATTTATAAGTGGATGTATCAGAAATAGAATGTGACTCTTGTTTTTTCAGGATTCTCTAGAGATCATTATAACTTTTAATAATAATAAATCACTCAGATTTATGAGATGCTTTAAGAGTTTACCAAGTACTTACTTCACAGTAATCCTGTGAGATAGTAAGTGAAATATTATCACCTTCATTTTATAGATAAGAAGTCTGAAACAGAAAATTATAATGTACTTATGGTCACATATGTATATGTAGTAAACATTGGATACAAAACTTTAATTTAAATCTTATGATTCTAAAGCAAATACTCCTTCCATTGTGCTATAGTTTAGGTCTTTAAGAAACTCATGTCCAAATCACAGATTTAGAACTAGAAAGGACTTTAGAGTTCATCAAACCTAAATTGCCTATGCCCTTTCACTCAGCATACCACTATTAGACCTATTTCCAAAAATGATTAAGGAAAAAGAAAAAGAACTGATACACTTCAAAATATTTATAGCAGCTTTCTTTGTGGTGGCAAAGCCAACTTTTATGAATGAGGAAAATAAGATCAAAAAGCAGTAAATGTTTTGCCTGAGGTCACATATCAAAAGTATCTAAGGTAGAATTTGAACATGGATCTTCCTAATTCCAAGTCCAGGGACCCAATTTGCCTGTCATCTATCAGAATGAGGTGATGGAATGTTACTCATCTAAAATACTTTTTTGTGTTAATAAGGGCCTTCCTACTGTGAAAGACTTAAAAAAATGTCTCTGCTCCTCTCAAAAATAGACTCTGAAAAGGCAAACTGAGCATCTGTAAAGATGTAAGGAAGGAACATTTTCTATGCTAAGGAGCTAATCAGTCAATCAACACCCAACCTTTCAGACAGGCTTCATCCACACTTCACTGGTCTCTCTATCTGTTCAAGGAACAGCAAAGCATCTTGGGACATATCTTGCAATAGGGTGAAACATGACATATTTCAAGTGTTATCTTCAATCAATCAATGAATATTTATTAAACATATACTATAAATAAGGTACTAACCTCTGTTAAATCAAAGTCAGGGAGTGTAATTCAAGGCCCCAGCCCTCAAAGATCTTACAATCTACATGAAGAACACCCTCCAGAAAAGTTAAATAGTTGTATATGAGTTAAGTAATAACATCAGTCAAGGGTACATGAATATTTGCTAAATGAGTGGTATAGATGACTGAATTCATAGAAAGAAGAAATCTGTCTAAACTGAATAAGTCTAGAAGGATTTCATGGAAATGGAAAGACTTGGTCTGTGAACTTAAAAGCAGAGTGTCTGAAATAAAGAAGGTAACCAATAATACTGTTGTTTCTACTCAGGTCAGATTATAATCAAGAACTCATGTCTAAATCAAGGCAACACATTTCAGGAAGAACAATGACAAGCTAGAAGTAAGAGTGACCAAAATAACAAAATACTCAATACTATTCTATGGAAAAAAGTTTGAAACAGAAATGTTTCTTCTAGTCCTCCAGTTTTGCTATTTGGGTTTTCTCCTTATATTGCTAAGAACTAGATTTCTGTTACTTCTTATCCATCTTCAAATCATCTTTCTCTACTGCTATTTTATTTCCCTATTCCAGCTTCTCTTTATGGCTTGTCTTTCTCCTTCTAAAATAAAAGCTTCTTACATGCAAAAACAGTCTTGCTTGCCTGTAATTGAGTGTTGTATCATACCTATCAACTTACTTCTTACCTATCAACCTATCTGGAAAATAGAATATTTTGGGAGCAAAGGAATAAGGAGATATGATAATTATCTCCAAGCATTTGAAGGGCTGTCATTTGTAAGAGAAATTAGATCTTATTTACTTGACCCCAAATGGCAGAAGAAGTAACAATGGTTGAAAATTACAGAGATAGAGAGAAAATATTTCCCAGAATATAGAACTACCTAAGACAAAAAAGAAAAAAAAAGGGGGGGGTGGCACCTTTGACAATCATTGATAGAGGGAGAAGTCTTACTTCAATAAGAAAAAAAATGTGATCATAAAAGATAAAGTGGACAAGTTTAATTAAACATAAATTGAAGAGCTTTGCATGATCAAGATTAATGCATTTAAAATTAGAAGGGAAACAATTAATTGGAAAAAAGTCTTTCCAGTAAATTTTTCTGATAAAGATCTTACATATAAGATATATAAAGAATGGGGACAAATATACAAAGATAAGCATCCCCTCCCAATAGATAGTCAAAAGATATGAATAGGCAATTCTGAAAAAAACAAACACAATCCATTAACAAACATATGGAAAAAAATTCTTGAATTCATAAATAATTAGAGAAAATGCTAATTAAGACAACTCTGCAGTTCAACTTCACACTCATTAGTTTAGCAAAGAATAAGAAGAGAAAAAACTACTGCTGGAAGAATTGTAGGAGACACTAATGCACTGTTGTTAGAGCTATGAACTGGTTCAACAATTCTGGAAAACAATCTGGGATTATAGTGAAAAAGTCATTAAACTACCCTTTAACCTAGTGATGCTACTATTAGAGTTATATCCAAAGGAGTTCAAAATCAGAGGAAAATCATCCATATATACAAAGATATTTACATCACTTTTATGATGGCAAATAAAAGTAAGCCAAGAAAACTGTCCATCAATTAGAAAATGATTAAATAAATTAACATGTATATAAATGTAAATCAATATGACTGTGACCAATAGATTTAGAAGAACTTGGGAAGGCATATATTTAATGATATAAACTGAAATGTGCCCAAAAAATGAACAATAAGAGCAATGAAAACAACCATAATACGAATAAAAACAATTTTGCAAGGCCTCAGAGTTGATGAAAGCAGTAAAGATAGTGACTTCAAATATATGATGAAACATATTGCCCACCTCTTGACGGAGACATAATGTACTCAAGATATAGAAAGAAATATATATTCTTAGATTGGCCAACTATACATATTTCTTATAGGAGAGGGTTTCTATTTTGAAGAGGTGGAATAGGGATAATGAAAAATTAAAAATAGCATTAAGAAAACTTTTTTAAATGCACAGAAGTAAAAAAAAAAAGAAAAACAAGTACAGAAGGAAACATAAATAAAACAATTCTGTGCTACTTTGTTAAAATGTAAATATATGTGTATACTTCCTTTAAAAAGCAAATATATAACAAGGTCATAGTTTCATATAAAAGATTTTCTTTTCTTTTTATATATTGAAATGTTTGTGTTTATTGATAATTACTAAGTTCAGAATGAAGAAAAAAATTTAATTAATAAAAAGAAATAAAGAATGGACTGGATGCCTCAAAGATAATTAGTTCCCCATATCAAAAGAGGCTGTATAAGTATTTGTTGAGCCTACCATAATGGGCTTTCCTGCTTCACAAATGAGTTGGAATAAATGATTATCAAGATCATTGCCAACTTTGATTTTATGTGATTCAATGGAAAAGAAGCAGCTTTGGGAAGGATAAGGCAGAAAGAATGGTTTGAGCCAAAGTACGTCTATGCATATTTACACAATTCATGTGCATTAACTATATATTTCATTGGATGAAAGCAAGAACTGAAAAAAAAAGAAAAGAAAAGAAAAGAAAAGCCAAGAATCTGTACCATCATGCTATAGAAGAAAAGCTTAATTTATTTAACTGAAGATTGCATGCTTCCAAACTATATATCCAACATGCAATCAAAATAATTGCATGCAAAGGCTAGGATGCCTCTAGCCCCAAATTTCTTTGACAAAGAAGTTGTTCAACTTTGGCCAGTTGCAAAGAGAATTTCCTCAGAAGGAGTAGAAGGTATTAAAAGGGGTGGCAGAGAAGGGAATTGAATGGAAAAAGTAAAATATAAATTTCATATAAATATGCAGATATGTTTTAGTGAAACAGAAAAATAGAAAAAGAAATTCAAAGAACCTGATGTCAGGCAGCTAGATTCTCTACATGCATCTGGCCTTTTCAACTATTTTAATCTTTCCCTTTTCTCCATCCAGCTGGGAGAAAGATATGATAATTCCAAGATGTTTTGGAAGTTATGTGATTTAATTAATGTTCAGAAAGCCCTCAGAGAACCTTCCATGGAAAGTATAAAATACTATCATTAACAAAATGTGGAACATTCCTGGGTGCTTTGGTAAAGAAAATAGAGACTCTTTTCTGACTCCCTTCAAACAGGTGGGTAGCAACCATTTGATAAAGAATAAAATTGGAAAGCTTAAAATAAAGTGTACTATTTCACTCCAGTTTGCTACTCACTAAATTAAAGCTTTGCCCAAATTGCACACTATACAAGAATGTAAGGATCTCTGTCCATAGTGCTGAAATCTAAACCCATTTCTTCCAGAGTTGTGTTGTTTCCATTTTCCATGGTCTGACCTTAAAGACCCAGTATTTATCAGTGTTCTTTCTGTACCAAAATAACATTTATTCCATATTAGATGCTACTAAGGTTACACCAGAGAGAGGCTAAAAAAGCTTCTGTGGAACAAGTGTAGAGTGCTTTAAATATGCATCTTATTCAGATGAAACTTTCTCATCTAGATTGATTCTTATTATCAGCCAAGCGACTCTCTTGACCTCTTGTTTGTGAGAAATGGAGAATTAATAGTGAGAAGCCCTAATAATTCAAAACTGGATATTAACTTTCATTTATTCCAGATTCTGGATCTCTAGTTAAATGTCTGAGAGGGCTAACAGTGTGATACTATAAAGATAGGGTCCCAATTATGAAAGCTTCTAGGGCATATCCCTTTCCTGGGACAACATTCCAAAAGCTCATAGTAGAATCAATCTAATCCACTTGAATCTTCTGGTCTCTTTTTGTGCCCTTTTAATCCTACTATTTTGGTTGTCTTAAAAGAACCATTGTGTTTCTCTTACTATCATCTACAGCTTCATCCATTCTACATTATATTTTGGAAGTGTTTCTCAACTTCAGGGAATGTATTCTAAATCAAATGAAATTATTCAAATTCTAATAATATTCTGTCTTCTGATTTCCATTATCTGTTTCTCTTTTAAGATTACCAACATTGAAGCTACAGATATTACAAGCTATGTTTTTAAACTATATAATTTACACACCTATTTTCAGTATATGCAAACATGTGGCATAATGGATACAAGGAATCACAGTGAAGAAATTACAGAGGCAATGAGCAGCTATTATACAATTTATTATCTTAGAGTTACCTGACAGTAAGAGGTTAATTTAAATGGTATTTTTGAAGCATATAGATAGCCTATGTTAGAGTTTATGTCCTCTAACTCTAAAGTAGGATTTTTAACAACTATACCAATCTGCAGGTACACACATCATTCTCAAGTGGATCAAAAAAAAAGAGCATAAGTTTTGGGTTATAAATAGCATTAATAAAAGATACAGAAGCTTTGATATTAAAGATCTTTGTGTCCATATCCTAATCTTTATTGTTATGAGTTTTGCTTCATAGGATCTATTCAGGAGGAAGAAGGGGAACAAAAGGAAGAAGATGACAATAATAATCACAATATGTTCATGAAGAAGGAAGAAGAGTAGGAGTAGCATGAAGATAAAGCTAGAAAAAAAGACTTAGATATCATTAAGTCCAATTACTTCCCTTTATAAATTACAGGCATGAAACCTAATCAAAAGTGTTCAAGCTAGTTATTGACGAACCAAGAATAGAGGTCTCCTGACTCCCTAGTCCAGTGATATTCCCAATGCTATGTTCTGTTCACAGAATAAGATAAGAGGAATATACTCTTCTCTCTTAGGTTAATAAAAATTATTTTGAAAGGATTTTTTTAACATACAAAAGTGTTCTTTAAATTCCAAATCCTAATCACATTCAGAAAGCTATCACCTAACCCACTGTCTAGTAAGGAAATAAAACCACAAATGTGAAACCAATTTAAAAAAAAAAAAGTCAGGAATGTTACCAGAGTATTCAGTCTTCTACAATATATAAAGACTCAATTCCTTCTCTCCTGATAGATTCATCATGAAAGATAGAGAAATATTCTTTTTATAGGAAATAAGTGATTTTCCCCCCTATCATAAGAAAACAACCTCCCCCAGTGACTTGGAGGCAGTAGTAAGGGGGAGACAAGGCTATTCAATATGAATGTTCCTCAGAATCTATTTGTGGTTAACATGCCATGATTTCTCAAGACAACTGAGCCACCTGGTGTTAGAAATGTAACAGATAGAATACCCTGATCCTTCTCTCTCCCTCCTTCTCTCTCTCTCTCTCTCTCTCTCTCTCT
>JAJPUD010001942.1:199658-212671 GCA_023553655.1 Myrmecobius fasciatus | reverse complement strand
TTTTTCTTGATATTTCTTTCTCACCATCTCCTTCTCTCTTTCTGTCTATTTGTTTGTCTTTCTGTCTCTCTGACTGTCTGCTTCTCTCTCTCTCTCTCTCTCTCTCTCTCTCTCTCTCTCTCTCTCTCTCTCTCTCTCTCTCTCTCTCTCAACAACAAGCCTTTATCTTCTGAACTTTAATATAATGTTGAGCAACTAAAAAATAAATAAGGTCTCAGTTGTCTGACATCTTCACTCTCAGCTTTCTTGACTATCCAATTCTTATAACAGTAACCTACTTTGGAAACATTTGGATTGTGCTAATAGACTAATTTTGAGCATATCATAATCTAAGGGAAAATATAGCCACTGTAAGAAATGGTATAAAATGATTAAGCAGCAGCAAATATACATAGATAGATATTATCTTTCTTTGAATTATTTGAATTGCTGATATTAAAATAAGTAGAAAAGGCAGTGTGGGGGAGTAGAAAGTAAAGGACTTGGAATCAAGGTTTGGTTTTGAATTTTACCTCTAACATAATCTGAGCAACCATGGACTTAACCTCTCTCAAGTTTCCTAATCTGTTAAATGGAGACAATAATAAGCATAGTACAGTACTAGCCCACAAGATTGTTAAGAGGATCATATGGCACTTTGGAATCTTTAAGGCACTGTATAAATGTTAGAGACAACTGGATGGCACAGTGGATAGAGTCCCAGAGCTGGAAGCAGGAAAGCCTGAGTTCAAATCAGGCCTCAAATATGTGTGAACCAGAGCAAGACACTTAATGTTGTTTGCCTTAGTCTCCTTATCTGTAAAATGAACTGTAGAAAGGAATGGCAAACCTGCCTAGTATCTTTGCCAAGAAAATTCCAAATACAGTCAAAAGAGTCAGACATGACTGAAATGAACAACAAATATTAGATTGCATCACTATTAAGTATGATGGATATGTTACAAGGCATGGAAAAGATAATCATTCTTCCTATTGTCATAATAGTGAATATAGTAATATTTGGGTTGATTATGTCACTATAATTTACCTCAATAATTCAAAGGAAATATGAGGCCAGACTAAACTACTGGAAAGTCAGAATTATTAGATATTAGAAGAAGAAAATTTTTCATTACTTTCAACTTTCAAATTTCAACTAGAAATAGGCCAAAGTAATATCTAAGAGATGTCCTGAAGGGACTTGTTTAATGAATAAATAAGAAATTGTGCAATTAGCATATCAATCGTTTGCATGTAAATGGGTGGTTCTGAACTGGTGGAGAAGGATATAAGAGTTTGTTCTTAAGTAGTTTCAACATTGCCCTTGAAATCTAAACCTCAAGAATGGCTGAATTCCCAATAAAGGGTGCCTGAATTAATGAAGTTTTAGGTCACATTGTATTTATAAAATCCAATGATAGTCTTATCTTTGTAAGCACTGCTTGCACTGATACAAATACCAATCCCATCCTTGCTCTCTCCTCTTTTGAAGTTTTTGTCCATATACTCCTATAATATAACTTCTTTAGTGAGCTTCTACCTAATATATTGGAGGTCTTCCATTAGATCTTGGATATTTCATGAATGTTGGTGCAACATTGGAGTTAACCATGTCTTATTCCTATTCATGACTAGTCCACATAGCTACTCAATCATGAAAATCTCTGACAAATCATTATATGATAGATTTTCATGCATGTCAGTTATTATTGGTCAAATGATACTGCTTATAAACATATGCATTTCATACCACTATTAGACCCATATCCCCAAAAAGACAAACACAAAGCACATAAAGGAAATGGAAAAGGAACTATACGTATAAAAATATATATAGAAGCACTTTTATTAGGACAAAGAATTGGAAATTGAGGGAATGCCCATCAATTGGAAAATGGCTGAAAAAATTGTCATGTGATTAACAGAATACTATTATGCTACAGTGAACAGGACACTTTCAGAAAAATCTGGAAAGACTTTTGTGAACTGATGCAAAATGAAATATAATTTGTACAAAGTAACAGCAATATTGTAAGATGATCAGCTGTGAAAGACTTAGCTATTCTCTTTTTTTTTTTTTTTTGCTTTTTGCTGAGGCAATTGAGGTTAAGTGACTTGCCCAGGGTCACACAGCTAGGAAGTGTTAAGTGTCTGAGACCAGATTTGAACTCAGGTCCTCCTGACTTCAGGGCTGTTGCTCTATCCACTGCGCCACCCAGCTGCCCCACGACTTAGCTATTCTCAACAATACAATAATCCAAAAGAATTCTTAAGGACTAGTGATGAAAAATATTGTCTATTACCAGAGAAAGAACTAATTGATGGTGTCTGAATGCAGATTGAAGCATACTTTTTTTAACTTTATTTTTCTTGAAGTGAGTTTTTTTCAAGGAGGAGGGGAGACTGGAGATTTTTTTTCTTTCACAATATGACTAATATAGAAATGTTTTACATCATCATATGTACAATCCTATATTAAATTGTTTGCCTTCTCAATGAGGAAGGTGGAAGGGAGGGAGGGAGGGAGGAAGGGAGAAAATTTGAAACTCAAAGTTTTAAAAACAGAATTTTTAAAATGTTTTTAATTGTAACTGGAAAAAAATAAGATGATAAATTCAAAAAATATAATAAACACATGCATCGTTCCATTGCCCTTCAAGTCACCTGCAATTTTCATTCTTTGAAGATGGTGTTTTGGGGGGCAGTTAGTGGATAGAGCACCAACCCTGAAGTCAGGAGAACCTGAGTTCAAATCTCATCTCAAACACTCAATACTTCCTGGTTGTGTGACCCTGGCCAAGTCACTTAACCCCAATTGACTGGGGCAGGAGGGGGGGAGATTTCATGGTATTTCATCCTTTTTTGTAATACAATCATCCCTTCCTCATTGCAACATTTCCCATCATGGTTTTGATAAGTCATAAGTCAACATAAGAAATTAAATGGGAATTCTGAGAAAGTTTTGTGGAAACCACAAACAGCACATGAAAGTTAGGAGATAACAGAAAAAGTTTAGAAACTCAGAAAAGCAAAAAATATATGTATAGTATTGTATAATATCAAGGAAAAAAAAGAGGGAAATCTGTGAAGTCAGAAGGCTTCTAATCCAGCATGAATGGAGGGCCAAAAACTTTTACATAATTTACCAGACTCTGGACATGCTGAAACCCTAACCCCTGAGACATGGAAAAGATAACAGTATAGTATCACCAAGAAAATAAGTGCCGAAAAGATGTTTGTATGTATTTCAGGGATCGTTAAAACTCTTCACAATTTCCCAAGTGCATTCCAGACTGATCTTTTCTTCATATTCAATTCTGAATCTTAATAATTCCCCAATTACAGTAGTGATCCAAATACATGTATTGGCACATTAATTCCATGGGCTGCCCACTCAACTGATTATCTTAATAAAAAGACAAGAATAGATTCGCAATTTGCAGCTGTACAGAAGTACCCTGAGGAAGCAGAAGCCTCAGGTAGGCAGGATATATTCCTAAAAATTAATATTTATGTAAGGGCCTGTGGGTAGACTAGATAATACTCATATGAAGAAAAAATAGAAAGATATGTTCAGTGAAAAATAAGTTGTCCATAGGCAGGATGATGATAAATACCTGGCCAACTTTTAGTATGTGTCCTTGAACAATCCCAATTAGTCCCCTTATCATAGCTGAACCTTTTAATTTTATTCTTCCCTCTCTTAGCATTATGCCAAAACACTTACACCTCCATTTATTTATCTCTCTACTCTTTACCATCTTCAGCTTTACTTTCCGCCTCCTCCATCTACTTGTAAAGCTATAAACTAGGTAGTCATAATCTATATCAAAAAAAGCCCATGTCTATGGGATCTGCTTGCTTATTAAAGATCTGATTCTCCTTTTTTTCCATACAAGTAATAAAAAATATTTTAGCTTAGTCTGGAAATGTACTAAATAAATCATTCTACATTAATGGTAATTGTTAGAAGGCAAATAAAAAATATCAGCATAATCTAGCCTATTTTTAGTTCTCATCCATTTGGATTATCTTGTGTATATATCTAGACTAAAGTCTCTTAAGTGCCAAGGAATCTCACTGAGGAAACTTTATAATTGTCTAGTGCTTGATAAAATTATGATCTATAAAATTTTATTATTTGTAAAATAAACTTAGAGACCTTCTAAATTTATGTTTTAGAGCCCTAGATCTGATTGTAAATCTTTTTTTAATCTCATCATAGAGATCATTTTATATGTAAGAAAGGTTTAAGCAGAGAAATTGTTATCCTGTACAATGAAAAGTCTACCATAAATTGACTAATATGAGGTCCTAAGAAACAATGCCCAGATGGGATGAATTGGGGAAATGAAAATCAAAATGTCACAACCTACGGAAGGCAGGATCAGATCTAGAGAAAAGCAAGTCATAGAAATGGGAGAACATCTAACTGTCAGAAAGAGATCTGGAGTAGGAATGCCACTGGGAAACTAAAATGCAGAAAACAAATCAAATGCAAGGAGCCTAGACTGCCAAATAACCACAGTTTGAATTATTTAGAATCTTGGCCTGACATTCTTTTACACTGTTGACCATGGCCTCTTCTTAACCCAAAACAACTGCTTAGAGCTGAAGTTCATGCAGGAACATTCTCTCTTATAGGTCTTTCAGCAAGACAATCAGTGCCAAAGCTGAAAATAGAACCCATTTCTCTTTTGGATTGGCTATTTCAGCTCTACTCTATACTGTCCTTTCTTTCTGCTGTAATGAATCCGCCCTCCCCTCCAACCCACCTGCACCTAAAAAAAAAAGTGATTTGCACAATAAAACTTACATAGCTAACATCAGCAGATGAATCAGGAAATTCAGTTCAGTGCCACTTTGTCTACATGATTCCTTGTACAAATCATACATTGTATGCCTGACATTGTAAAGAACACGACTGATATGATTATGCTAATTTCTCTTCAAATAGCAAAATGATTATTTGTTGGTAAACAAAGGCTATCTCTGGCTTTTCTTGCAGGGGAACAAAGAAAAAGTAAGAAACTCAAGAGTCTGAAAGAAAAAAAGAACATATTATAGAAAGATAATACTAATAGTACCTAGTATTTGAGCAGTTAGAGAGCACAATAGATAGAGTGCCAAGTCTGGAATTATAAAGATCTGAATTCGAATCTGGTTTCAGACACTTACATAGTTATGTGACCCTAGGCTAGACACAATCATGTGACTCAATTAAGGTAAAATGAGCTAGAAACAAAATAGCTTTTTTTGCACTACTTCACTTGTGGTTTCTAAATTGTAGGTGGAGAAAAGGGAGAGAACCTAGAAATCAAAACTTTTAAAAATCAAATGTAATTTTTTTTTGTTTTGAATCTAACTGGGGAAAATATTAAATAAATTTTAAAAATAGCTAAGTTCTCAGTATTTTTGTCAAGAAAACCTGAGAGTCATAAAGAATCAAAAATAACCAACAACAAAAGCTAACATTTATAGAATGATTGTGATGTGCCAATCATTATGCTAAGCACTTTACAATTATTCTCTCCCTTGATCATCAAAAAAATCCTGGAAATAATGTTATTATTCACATTTTACAGATAAAAGAACTTAGGCAAACAGAGGTTAAATTATTTGCCCAGATGAAGTATCTGAAACAAGATTGAATTAAGGAATCCCTAACCCCAGGCCTGATGATCTATCTACTTTACCACCTACCTGTTAAAAAGCAAAAACAAAAACAAAAAACTCTCTTAATGGGATCTGGAGATCAGTCCTGTCAACTAGCCTATGAAGAATATAAAAGATTGGATCAAAAGAGAAAGAAAAAAAAATTAAAAATAGAATAAAGAGTTCTTAAGGAACAAAGTTAAAAGGTCCCCAGACAGAGACTATCTAATCTCTCACTATCTAATGTCTTTAATTATAAAGAAAGTTTTCAAGACATAAGTTGGATTCAACCTAAACAAACAGTAGGAATAATTTAACTTCCTACTATGTGACACATAATGTCATGAAGGTTTATATAGATGTAAAATGTTCCAAAACTTTCAATTTGATTGAAAATGATCTGTGTAAAAGATGCTAGCTGTTTAAAAGAACAGCTGAGGAGACTGTAATAGAATCAGTTTGTGAAATCAAGCTTTCCAGCTATCATAAGGTCAATAATTCGGCATTTCCAAGCCTCAGTTTCCTCATGATAGCTAACTTACTTCATACAGTGACTATGAAGATCAATTGAGATAATTCTGTATAAATGCTTTACAAATTTGAAAGCATTATTTAAATGTCATTGATCACTATTTTTAATACCACTGTTCCTAAGAGATTTAAATCAATTAAGTCAATAAACATGTATTGAGTGCCTAGTTTATATAAGGTAGGGCATACAAAAATTAAAAAAAAGAGAGAGGAATATCAGTCTTTACTCTCAAGAAGCTTACATTCAACTGGGATAATAAAACATGATGACAAATAAATGCAATATAAGAAAAAATTGAAGAGAAATTGAACACAAAAAACAGGGAGAAGTTAGGGGAAATTTTATAGAAAGAGGCAACTGAATTGATCCATAAAGGAAAACAATGATTCTAAGAGGGAAAGATGAGGGGGAAGTGCATACCAGGTAAAGAGGACAGCTAATAAGTGAAGTATGAAGGGGAAATTTAGTGTTAATTTTGTAGAAACAACAGTAATCTAGTTTATTTAAATTAAAAATTTTATAAAATAAAGTAGTAAGAAATAAGATTGGAAAAGCAAGTGGAAAACAGATTTTAAAGGATCTTAAATGCCAGATTCAGGTATTTTCTATTATCTTACAGCAGGAATTTTTAACTTATTTTTCTGTCATGAAGACCTTTGTCAGTCTAGTAAAACCTGCCAACCACTTCTCAAAATAATAACTAGTTGAAGAAAATGTTAAATTTCAGGTAGATATTAGTAAAAAATAAGGATATAATTTTTTCAAATCATAATTCACAGAATACTTGAAATTTAGCCATGGATCCTATCTCTGTTAGAGTGTTTGTGGAGTGTTTGTGGATTCCAAATTTAAAACTCTTATCTTAGAGGTAAAAGGAGGTCATAAAGGATTTTGAGCCAACAAAGTGATATAGTCAAATCTGTGGCTTACCCAGTTTGGTTTGGCTATTCTGAGAACTATGAATTAAAAAGAATAGAAGCCTAGAACAAGTAGATCAATTAGGAAAATATGACAGCTATTAGTTCTCTGAATATAAAATAAGCAGCAATGTGGGGCTGAACTAGAAAAATAGTTGAGTGGAGAGGTGATAATTGTGAGGGGTGTGGAAGATAGAATCAATATGACTCAAGCACATATACGTGAGTGACTTGTAAAAATAATAACGTTCACCACAGAACTACAGAACTTTGAGGGAGGAGCAGATTTAGTAGAGAAAATAAGTCCAATTTTGGATATCTTACATTTCAAATGCCTATAGAATATATGGTCAACAACACAGTACAAAATACAATTATGGTGGGATTTTGGAGTCTTCTGTGTAGAGTGTATTTACATTGGTAGGATCATATGAGTTTATCAATAAAGGAGAATCTACAAAAAAAGAAGAGGTAACAGGATAGAAATGCGAGAGATGCTCATATTAATGACTTAGGGGATAGATGGTGATTTAATAAAGGAGACAGGATTAGTAAGACAGATAGGGATCAGTAAAGATAAAAAAATAAAATGTGTTAAGTGGTAGAGATTATCAAGGAGAAAAATGTAACAGACAGTATCAAAGGTTGTAAAAAGATTGAGGATGAGTATTGAGAGAGGTCATCAGAGTTAGAAATTAAGAGATCATTGGTGGGGCAGCTAGGTGGCGCAGTGGATAGAGCACCAGCCCTGAAGTCAGGAGGACCTGGGTTCAAATTTGGTCTCAGACACTTAACATGTCCTAGCTGTGTGACCCTGGGCAAGTCACTTAACCCCAATTGCCTCAGCAAAAAAAAAAGAAGGCATCATTGATAATATTGGAGAACATAGTTTTTTTTGGATTGATGAAGTCAAAAGAAAACTTCAAGGATATGATAAGAAATTGAAGTCAGCAAATGTATAGTCTTGAGAAACAAAATTCAATTGAAAAATTAAAAAAAACACACACAAATAAGCAAACAGAAAGAGCAATAGAATAACAATTTGTAAAGTTTCCATTACTCCTCCCAGAGAACTTCCTCGTGATATAACCACTCCCAGAATCTTCCTTGGCACTAACCTGGGATCTAGTGGTATAAGATGCCATGAGGGAAAAGGAGGGGAAGATAGTACAATCTGGATGCAGAAAGGGACAATGGGTAAAGAGAAGTTTCACAAGTAAGAGATTGGTCATAAAAGTATCATAAGATATATCTATATTTAGAGTCTGGAGTCACCAGAATCCAAAGGAAAGACATTATCAACATTTGAAAAAAACAGAATTACTAAACTAATTAGAGGCATACTTAGAATATCATCATTTACCTACATTTCAACAAAGCATTTGACCAGTTCTAGTAGTTACTGTGAATAAGATAGAGAAATTTGGACTAGATAATAATATGATGTGGTAGATTCAGAAGTGTCTAAAGGATGTCCAAGCAGTCACTAAGGAGATGTTATCAATGTTGAAGTAAATATCTTTTAAAGTTCACCAGGGATCTGTCTGTGGTCTTGTGATACTTAGTATTTTTATTAGTGATATAGATAAAAGCTTAGGTGTAGTACTTGTCATATTTATAAATGACCTGGTGGGGCAGTATGGAAGAGGGAAGAATAAACATAATGTATAACAGAATCAGGATCCAAATAAGATTTAGCTTTCTGGAACATTGTGCCAGATGTAATAAGATAAAATTTAATAAGGCTAAATGTAAAGAATAACAGGGGTTCCAAAAATCAACTTCACAAGGGTAAAATTCACTAGAAAAAATAGCCTCTAATTTCTGACAAACATACAGGGATTTTAATGAATTGCAAGATAAAAAAGTTTTGTTTTTCCCCATCCATACCCCCAATACCTATTTCCTTTCCTCATAGTACATCACCATGGGAGCCTTATCTTCGCAAATTGTGCTCATTCACTGCAGACATGAGGCTTTTAGTCTCAGTGTTAACACTTACTAGCTATATGAATGTGGGCAAATAATTCCATCCCTTTTATCCCCATTTTCTCAACCGCTGAGAGGCAGCTAGCTGATGCAGTTGATAGAGCAATATGTCTAGAATCAGGGAGACTTGAGTTCAAATGCAACAAACAGTAATACATAGTCTTCTGGGTGAGATCCTTGCCTATTTACTAGTAATTTGAAAAACAAATGTGATGTTAAGTTTTATGCTATCCAGAATAAGGGAGATCATAGTGCCACTCTGCTCTAAGCTGCTCAGATCACATCTAGAGCACGGTGTTCCACCCTGGACCCCTACATTTTAAAAAGGACTCTGGTGAACTAGGAAACACCCAGTAGAAGGAAATGAGAATAGTAAAGGAAATTGAGATCCTGGCATTTAAGAATCAATTGATTAATACAAGGAATGTTTAGTCTGAAGAAGGGAGGGATAAGAACATAATAGTTTTCAGTTGATTGAAAGGTCATGTGGAAGAGGAATCAGTTTTGTACAGTTATTGTTTCAGAAGACAACTCTAGAAGCAACATGCACATGTTACAAAGAGACAGTGGGATCAATATAAGGAAAAAGGTCCTAGTAAGTAGCATTGTCTACCTATGTCTATTACCATTATATATCATTAGTATGTCTACTAATGAGCTAACTCAGAAACCAGTGTTTTCCCCTCATTCTTCTAATTGCCCTTCAAACAAAACTTGGGTAACTTTGTCAAATATCTGGTAGAAGGAATTCTTTTTCAGGTATGAGTCAGATAAGATGACTTCTTCAATCACTTATTCTGAGGTTCTGTCATTCTTAGATTAGATACTCTCTTAAGAGTCCTTCCTGATTCTTAGAAAAACAGCTTCTTCAATTATAAGTCTCTAAAGCTAATGGAACAAAATGATGACAAATATTATAGGTAAACAGACCAAAAGAATTTAATGTGAATTGTCTTCAAGGCTAAACAACACTGACATTTTTCATCTACTATATGGCTCTATGTCCCCATAATTGCCCAGGGAAATATAACTTGTATCCTTTCAATAACTCACATTTATAGTACTTTAGGGTGACAAATCATTCACCTCATAACAATCCTGTATGATTGGCACTGCAAATACTGTATTCCCATTTCATAGATGAAGGGAAGGAAAGGTAAACAAAGAGAAGGGAAAAGAAAAAAAAAAAAAAACTATGCATTTACATAGTACCTAATACATGCCAGGTACTTTTTATAAACATTATCAAATTTGATCCTCACAACAATCCTGAGAGGTAAGTGCTATTATGATTCCCATTTTACAGATAAAGCAATTGAGACAGAGACTAAGTGACTCAACCTGGAACACACAGCTAATAAGTAATCAAAGCTGGATTTGAACTCAAATCTTCCTGATTTGAGGCATGGTGTTTTATCCATTGTAACAGCTAGCTGCCTCTCAATAATTAAGGAAAAATGGTAATAAGAAGGGTAAAGTTATTTGCCCACATTTACACAGCTAGTAAATGTCAAGACTAAAACTAAAAGCCTCATGTCTGCAGTAAAGTCTTTTCTATCTTACTGAAGGAGTCTGGCCTGAGAAGATAAGGTTCCCAGGGTGATATACTATGAGGGAAGAAATAAATATATGGGGGGGGGGGGATAGATGGGAGAAAAATTTCTTGGACAATAAGCTAAAAGATTAAAAGACTTCTTCAGTTATATCAAAAAGTACAAAGTCTTCTATAGCATACTACAAATAATTATAGATTCATGCAAAGAACCACATAGACAGAAGGGAATTCAGAAAGCATTTAATTCAAACTCTTCATCTTACAGAGGAGGAAATTGAGCCTAGAGAGGAGTATTGTCCTAATATCATAGACTTTAGGGGTGGACCAGACATAAAAACCTAGATGTCCTGATTCTTGTTTAGAGAATTTTCCCACTAGGGACATCATTCTGGCCTTGGAACATCAGATTCTTTCTCCTGTCATTATTCTCAGAGCCATAACTAAAATGAGATGACTGAGGCTAGAATGAGGCTAATATTGGTTAGGGTCATTCTTCCTTTCTATAATGACACTCTAGCCTGCTGTCTACATTCCATATGAGGGTCCTGACACTCTCCTATTTACCCATTACATACCCAAAAATACCACCTTTTATTGCATCTTCTGAAGACTCCCTTGAGATTATCCAATACATATTATACTATGTCTGCCCCCCCCAATCATCACAGATTTTAGAGTTGAAATGGCATGTCAGAGAACAATATTCTTAATTTATCATTGAGTAAAACTGAAAAGTAGAAAAATTAAGAAAGTTGTCCACAATTATAGAGATAGCAAATAGCAGAAGTTAGGAATTCAAGTCAGTTGCTAGGAATGCAAGTACAACTCTCTTTCTAGGGGTGCCAAATTTGCCCTGGATACCAAAATTCCTAATTGCACCCCTGCTGAATCTACAATTCATATTCTAAAGCTCAGTTAGCTGCTGGATTCTGGCATGTCAACGTATCCCACATAAAGTACAGCAATGTTCTAGAGAGTGGCAGATATCTAGGTAGATGGTGCTCCCAAGGGTAGGAATTTTTGATGAGTAGAAACTAGTACTAATTCTTGCCATTACTTTATCCATTTTAATGACAACACCATTCCAAGATCATTTCACCCAGGAGGAAACTTCATCCAGAATAATGCAACCACTAGCAGATACTGAGTACTTGGCAGAATTGGAGAAAAAAAAAGTACATTTTAGAATATAACCATTTAAAAACAGAAATTGTCCCCCATTTATATTCAGCTGGCTCTACTTCATTACTTTATATAGATGTTTAAGAGACTGAGTACATGCTATCTATTTGTCTCATAATATCCCTGTAAGATTAGCAGTGCAGGTCTATATCCCCATTTTACAGATGAAGAGAAGGAAGGGAAGGGAAGAGAAGAGAAGAGAAGAGAAGAGAAGAGAAGAGAAGAGAAGAGAAGAGAAGAGAAGAGAAGAGAAGAGAAGAGAAAGAAATACAATGAGGGAGATCATGGTCCCACTCTACCCTAAACTGGTCAGATCGCATCAAGAGCAGTGAGATGTGGCTTTTCTTCTTTGAATGACTGAGCAGCAATCTCATCCCCATATCAAATCAGTCACAAAATCCTGTTGGTTCTTCCTATAAAGTATTTCTTAGAGTCATCTCCTCTTTTATAATCCCACTGAAATCATGAGTCTCACTCTTTATTCCCTCATACCAGGACTTTATTATTATTATTATTTATTATATTATTATTATAATAACTTCCTCATTGCCTTGCCTGAACTTAAGCTCTCTCTTCAGTCCATCATATAACAAGACAAAAGTCTTGCTAAAATTGTTCATTTCATCGTGTTCATTCATCTTCTCAGAAACAGTCAATAGCCCCCCCACTTCCTATGAGAAAAGGACAAACTTCTTAGATAGCCATTTAAGGCCAACCACAATCTCAAATGAATCTCAGCCTTATACAGGACAGACAAAAAACCTACATAAACACACTCTTTCATCTAAATTGATTGTCTGAAAAACACTCTTTAAACTTTCTATCCTCCACATTTTTGCTCACCATTTGTTCCTCCCAACTACCTGAATATTACATATTTGTCAAGGTCCAACTCAATCTCACCTCCTCTCTGAAAACTTCCTGTGCCATCAGCTGGATATAATCACTCTTCTCTCTGAATGTATGCTGCACTCTTTTCAGAGGGTCTAACCTCTAATAACATCCTACACCCAGTGATACTGAGCATCTCTCAAGATGATAAAGTAAATCAAATTGTGTTCTCAAGGATGAAAGATCTACTGACCCTAGTCATTTCTTGTCATTATAATTACTTCCACAGGATGCCAACACTCTGGCTCCTGGGCAGCAAAAACACACAAACACACACACACACACACACACACACACACACACACACACACAC
>JAJPUD010001942.1:171061-199648 GCA_023553655.1 Myrmecobius fasciatus | reverse complement strand
ACACACACACACACACACACACACACACACACACACACACACACTTCAGGGAGAAAAAGCATCACAATTCCTTTGACAGTCTTCCTAAAAGGGGGTTGGGGAGTTTCACAAGCAGGAATAAAAAAACAACACGACTGAAAAGTGACTAGATATAGATATAAGCCAATTTCTGGGTCCATGCCATACACCCACAATCCTTATTAGGCTCCCCTCTCTTTCTCTGAAAGTCACTGAATGTTCTTCTAGATCTCTTGAAACAATAATCAATGATGCCCTACTCCATAATTCTTTTTTTCCCCTCTCTCCCTGTTTTATTTTGTAAATTACACATATATGTATGCATGTATATATATAAAACCGAACTATGCATATTTCCATTTGTCATCTTTCTCTGAAGGTGGATAGCATCTTTCTTCATAAGTCCAAGTCTTTCCATATTTTTTTTAAATCAAGCAGCTCACCACAACAGTATTCCAAGTCAATCAATCACAGCCTATCTGAAAGATTATCTATGAAAGTTTTTTTCCCATTTTTCTGCATTCCTTTTATTCTTGGCTACATTGTTTAATTTATATCAGAAATTTTTAATTTAAAATGATAGAAATGATCCATTTCATACTTCAACAATGGTCTTACCTTATAACATAATTTAAGTTCTGATACCGCTGAATCTGCACCCATTACATCTTTTCCCTGATTTCTTTGAAATTCCTGAGCTTTCCTTCTTCCCAATGAACTTTGTTATTACTTTTTCCCAGTAAGATAATTACTTAGTAATTTAATTGAAATATATCTTTCTTACATAGTCCGGTTAGGAAAGCCCCAAATAAATGTGCCAAAGTCCTGACACATCACTAATAGCCATTGTATAAGAGGGAATTCAATACTTCCTACTATTATCTTCCACATCTACTACTTAGCCAGACTACTACTCCAAATAGATGTGACAAAACCTTCACAAGCAGCCATTGATAGGGAACTTTTCTACACTTATTACTCTATTCTTCTACTTCCTCACTATATTGCATATCTCTCTCCTCCACTGTCCATACACTTATTGCTTTTTGCCAAGTTCTGAACAAGATCATCATCTGGCAACCTTGATATGAGATATTCTAAGTTGAATTTTATAGCAAATTTCTTTTACAAGTGGCTGTTTAGTTCATTTGATTAAAGCAGAAATATAACATACACAGTGTGATATACTCAAGAGAGGGCTGGTCTTGAAGGCAAGAAGGCCTGGGGTCAAGTTATACTTCTCACATATACTATCCCATATGATCCTAAACAAGGCTTTTATGCTTTCAATGTCCATAGGCACTCTCTAAATCCATAAATTGCAAATGTGTTGCCAATCTTCACTGTTTGAAAAGATTTACCATAAAGGAGGGCTCTTGCACCAATGAAATCCAATAACCAAAATAAAAAACAAGTATAGTACATACCTCATAAAGTTATTATGAAGTTCAAATGGGAGGAGGGCACATGGGGGAGGGAAAGTACATAGAATGCTTTGTAAAACATTAACATTTATGTAAATATCAGTATTCTCAGTACAAACATGAGACAAGTCAAAAGTTGCTTACTTTCTCTGGTTTAAATTTTCTTATTTATCAAATAAGAAGTTGGTTAGATGATCTTTGTGATTTCTTCTATCAATTAAATAAAAGAATTAAATAGAATTGAATTAAATTAAATTGAAGAAATAAAGAATAAGTTAAAAAAATAGATGGAATAGTAAGTGCTCATGACTGGGACAAGTCAATATAATTATAATAGTACCAGCATTAATTTACAATTTTAATGTTGTCATCCAAAACTATCAAAAGATACATTACAGAATATGCTAAAATAATAATTCATTTTTTAAAATAGTAATTCATTTAGAGGAACAAAAGAATTAGAATATCAAGGGAAATGATCAAAATAGTTAGAATAAGAGGGAATAGCACTTCCAGACTTGAAAGTATATTATGTAATGGCAGTCACTAAAACTATTTGACATTAACCAAAAAGTAGAGAAACACTTAATGGAATAGATTGGAAATTTGATTATCACAAATAATACAACTCAATAAACAAGTACTCAATGTGAAAATATAAATTATTTAGGAAATAGCTGTATATGATAGAAACTACTGAGAAAAAAAAATGGAAAGAAGTCTAACAGAAATTAGGTTTACAGAATGTTCAGTGATGAAGAAAGCCACCTACACCCAGAGAGAGGTTTGTGGGAACTGAGTGTGGACCACAACACAGTATTTCAACACTTTCTGTTGATGCTTGCTTGTATTTTTTTTCCTTCTTAGTTTTTTTCTTTTTCTTGCTCTTTCTAGATCCGATTTTTCTTGTGCTGCAAGATAACTGTATAGATATTTATACATATATTGCATTTATCATATATTTTAACATATTTAACATGTATTAGACTATCTGCCATCTAAGGGAAGGGGAGAGGGGGAAGAAGAGAAAAATTTAGAAGAGAAAGTTTTGCAAAGGCCAATGTTGAAAAATTATTCTTATGTTCTGTAAATAAAGTTTTAATTAGAAAAAAGAAACTAGGTTTATATCAATATTTTATACTATAATCTAGAATAAATTCCAAAAGATACCTGATCTGAATTTTAAAGATCATGCCTTTAAAAAATAAATAAATAAAAGAGAAGCAGACCATCCCTTTCACAACCGGGGGTAAGAGATGTATCTGTAACCAAAGAAGGAACATTGGCAATTGCAAAAAATAAAATATGTCACTCAGTTATCATCAAAATAACCCCCATGTATTACCTCACTCACAGAAAATTGACAAAGATGACAAAACATGAGAATGGTCTTTGTTGGAAAAACAGTAGAAAGGCACATGAATGCATTGTTAGTAGAGCCATGAAATTGTATAACCATTTTGTAAAGTTGAAATTATGAAAATAAAGAGTTAAAAAAAAAAAGAGTTATAAGCTTTCATACCTTGACCTAGACGTTCTGTTGCTAATGTGTCACAAAGTGGTCACTGATTTTTTTTTAAGAACAAGGGTCCAATGAGGCAGGTCGGTGGTACAGTGGATAGAGCACCAGCCCTGAAGTCAGGAGGAATTGAGTTCAAATCAGACATTTAACACTTCCTTGCTGTGTGATCTTGGGCAAGTCATTTAACCCCAATTGCCTCAGCAAAAAAATAAAGGGGGGGGTCCAAATTACAATATGAATTCATTTCAATAGCTTTACCTAATAATTTTTGTTTCCTTCAATATAAATTTTTTAAAAACTTTATTCCAACAAGGGTTTAAGGTTCACCAAACTGCCCAATAGGTCCATGACACAAAATAGTTTAAAAATCTCTCAATTACATGATGACTAAGATGAAAGTTTCAAAGACTACAGTCATGAGAGGATATTCCCTGGAAATGTGCCAATACAGTAACCACATTCAAAAAAAAAAATTAACAACAACAAAAAACCAAGTTTTTCAGGTGAAAAAGTGATGTTTCTCCCACATCAGGCATTCAATAACCTCTGTACCACAGTTAACTCTTTTATTAGTCCTATACGAAGAGTCTAAAAATCCAATTCTTAAGTGACAGGTTAACAGATATTCTGTCCATTATTGGGTATCACTTATTTGTTTACTATGCATCACCTAGTTGGGATGATTATGGTGATTACTTAAAAACCCAACTAAGAACACAAAGTCTTTTCTTTGGTTTATAATTATTCCTTTTATTTTCCAGGATATATGATTCTAAGCAAAGGAATGATCCTCTTCTCCAAGGTCCAGAGACAGAATATACCATAAGTAGTGATATTAAATTCTGCTTGTGCTAAAATTTGGGTAAGGAACATAACGATCTTTACAAGTTCATTTGAGAATGAGAATTTGAGAGCAAAAAATGGACCTTTGGAAATTATTTACTTTCACCCCATTGTTTTACAAAGGATGAATCAGAAGTCTATATCTAGGTGACAGCTAGGTGGCGCAGTGGATAGAGCACCAGCCCTGAAGTCAGGAACTGAGTTCTAATCTGCTCTCAGACACTTAACATTCCCTAGCTGTGTGACCCTGGGCAAGTCACTTAACCTCACTTGCCTTAGCAATAAGCCAAAAAAAGAAGAAGAAGAAGAAGAAGAAGAAGAAGAAGAAGAAGAAGAAGAAGAAGAAGAAGAAGAAGAAGAAGAAGAAGAAGAAGAAGAAGAAGAAGAAGTCTGTATCTAAAACTGAAAGGGAATCTAATGGTCATATAGTCAAACTCTTCATTTCATAAATGAAGAATTGAGGTTCCAAGAACTAGGTTCCTTAAGAACCTAGCCAAAAATTCACCTAAGATCACACAATAAGAGAATCAGAATATGAAGCAAAGTCACAAGATGATTAGATGTAGATATCTTAACAAGACATTTCATTCCTCCATTCATCCTGTTTTGACAATCTCTGTGAAAACCTAACTTCTCGAACACTTCACAATTCCCCCATTTCTCTTTTTATAAAGATTTGGTTTCCACACCTGTTCTGTTGCTTCTTCTTCAAACCTTTGTAGCATAAGTTTACATTCTTCATCATTGGGAGATTGGTCATGTATGCTTTCAACCATTATCCTTCCATGGTCTGATCTCATCATTTGCACCTTGGTGGCTGGACCAACTGGTGTCACCTGGGGTGAAAGATGGAATAGCTTTGAGTTCCTCCCCTTTCACAGGTGGAAAAAGATAGGATAATAATGCACTTTGAACTAATCCTCTAATGCGAGGGATTATATAAATCCCACAACCCTGAGGATTCTCAAGCCTATTATCAGGTAGGTGAAAATTGATACTGCTATTCCTCACCATCTACCATGACCCATGAGGTCCTTCAGAGTGTTTCTCCTTTTCCTGATCTTGAGCCTTGTCACTGTATCTCAGTCCGGGTTTAAGAATGGTGTGCTAGTTGCACTAATGCACAGGTTCCAGCTCAGTCATGGGGGAGAGTGGTCTTAGAGTATTACTCCACACATCCATCAAAGATCTGTGTGGGTGATGTTCATTTGAGAGAAATGGCCAGCAGTAACTTCCATTACATTCCACATCTGAGTGCAGGGAGTCATTTCCTCCAGGGTTTGGAAACCTTCTCCTTGCCTTAAGTGGCAAGTGGTGTGATTCCCCATTCCTGGGATGAAAGATAGAACGACTATGATTTCTCCTCTCACAGGTAGAAAAAGGTGGGATAATGTACTACAATTTTCTCTGGACTTGAACCCTCTCTTATGTGTCCCCATTCCTAGAGGTAATACCTGTACAGTAGACCAGCCCATGGCACAAGCATAACAATTGCTTTTATTCAGGCTCTTTATAGTGTATTTCATCTACTACATCCAAGCATTCATATCACCAGATTCTATTTCCAGAGTTTGTTTTACATCAAATATTTCAAATGTCTTGATGATTTTTGAACTGATGAGATACTTATCCTTGGAGGACTTCAGCACCAGCCCTGAAGTCAGGAGGACCTGAGTTCAAATCTGGTGTCAGACACTTAACACTTCCTAGCTGTGTGACCCTAGGCAAGTCATTTAACCCCAATTGCATCAGCAAAGAAAAAAGGAAATCCCTGACTATCACTTGCCAAGTTTCAGAGAAATGCAAATTAAGACAACTCTGAGGTACCACTACACACCTGTCAGATTAGCTAAAATGACAGGAAAGGATAATGACAGGTGTTGGAGGGGATGTGGGAAGGTTGGGACACTGATGCATTGTTGGTGGAACTGTGAACGGATCCAGCCATTCTGGAGAGCAATTTGGAACTAGGCTCAGTAAGCTATCAAACTGTGCATACCCTTTGACCCAGCAGTGTTTCTATTGGGCCTATATCCCAAAGAGATCTTAGAGGAGGGAAAGGGCCCCACATGTGCAAGAATGTTTGTGGCAGCCCTTTTTGTAGTGGCAAGAAACTGGAAACTGAAGGGATGCCCATCAATTGGAGAATGGCTGAACAAATTATGGTATATGAATGTTATGGAATATTATTGTTCTGTAAGAAATGACCAGCAGAATGATTTCAAAAAGGCCTGTAGAGACTTACATGAACTGATGCTCAGTAAAATGAGCAGAACCAGGGGATCATTATACACAACAACAGCAAAATTATATGATGATCAGTTCTAATGAACATGGCTCTCATCAACAATGAGGTGATTCAGACCAGTTCCATCGGTCTTGTGATAAAGAAAGCTATTTGCACACAGAGAGAGTACAGTGGGAACTGAATATGGACCACAATATAGTATTTCCACTCTTTCTGTTATTGTTTGCTTGCATTTTTTTTCTTTTTCACTTTTTTCCTTTTGGATTTGATTTTTCTTATGCAGAATGATATTTGTGGAAATATGTGTAGAGGAATTGCACATGTTTAACATATATTGTGTCACTTGCCCACTAAAGGATGGGGAGAAGGGAGGGAAAAAATTAGAACACAGGGTTTTATAGGGGTGAATGCTAAAAATTATCCATGTATATATTGTGAAAATAAAAAGCTTAATAAATTAAAAAAAAGAAAGTTCATCAGATCCAAACAGTCATACTCTTAAGTTATCTGACCCATCCCCTCTCCTTTTTTGAAGAAAACCTACAGGACTGATGTTATCAGTTGCCAGGACTAAATCATCCTTTTTCATTAATATAACCTCATATTTTAAGATCCATAAGTCACTCAACCATATTTCTGCCTTTCGATTTAGTACTTAGTAAAGGATCCTCACCACTAGTGCTACCCAAATGTCAATTTTCTCTTCTTTCTTACTAAGATGGCCATGCTTACCATAGCTTGAACATACTCAAGCCATCCCTGAGACACTGGGTCTAGTATTTTGACAAGAAGGCTGCCTTTGTCACAAACAAGTTTGCTGTCTTGTCCACAGTGACAAACAGGTGAAATGGTTTATCTAGAATGGAGATGGCCAAGCCTGGAGCAGTCATCAGGGCATGCTTCAATTTGGTCACTTCTTTTTCTTGCATTGTGCATGTTAAGACATTGGGTTCTGCTAATAATTTCTTATATAATCCTTTAGTCAATTGGATATAAGTGTCTATCCATAATCTGCAATACCCAATCAATCCCAGGAATTTCCTAAACTCCTGCTTAGTTTGGGATAAGGAAAGGTCAATAATCTATTCACTCAGGACTGATTTTTCTTATTCTTTACTAATTAAATGTCTCAAATACCTACTTTCTCTCTCCACAAATTTTAATTTCTTAAGTGAAACTCTCAAACCCTAGGGGCCCAAAAAGTTCAATAATAATTTTCTTTCCAGACAAAAGGAAATCACATAGTGTAACAACTTGATCCAGGGGTAACTAAGAATAATTGCAATATCCCTTCCAAAACTTGCCCAAAAAGATTGGGTGTCTTAATAAACCCCTGAGGAAATACTGTCACTCTGTATTGCTATCTTCTACCAGAATCAGTATTTTCTCAGATGAATGCAAAAAAACGCCCCGTTATCTAAAGGGATATTAATCTAAAATTGATATTGATCTAAAGGATCAAAAGGGCAGGCCCAGAATGCATGCTTTAGATCTATGTCATTAAACCACTTGTGTTTTGAGGGGATGTGACTCAGTAATGTATATGGATTAGGTACCACTGGGTAGCAGATTGATAGCAACTGATTAATTTTTCTAAGATCCTGCACTAATCGGTAATTACCATCAGGTTTCCTTACTGGCAGTATTGGTAAATTGAATCTGAGTATACATGGTTCTAGAAGCTTATCCTATAGTAGTTGTGTAATTACTGGCTGTGGTCCTTTCCTTCTCTCCATAGAGATGGGATATTGTTTAATACATGCCAATATCTGAGGGTCCTTTAGGGTGGTTTTTAAAGGCTTTATTTTTGGTCCCCCCTTGATTCCCATCCCTAAAACAAACACCAGGATTAATTTTCTCTTTTTCTTTAGTTGTCAAAATTCACATTTGAACTCTCAACTGCTTATTTAACACTCATTTCAAAATTAAGCCTAATTATCATATCTCCCCTACTAAGTTGGTACCTGCTTCAGATATAAATAAAAATTTGGCCTTTATCTCTGTTATCTTCCCATTCTATTTCTACTTTTTCAAAAATTGGTACCCAGAAATTTTGTTCCTTAGCTCTAGAGAACGTTAAAATGTCTTCACTTAATTTAATTCCTTTTGGCCAGAGGGCCAAGGATAATCTTTCAGTTCCTATTTCAACTAGGAAACAACTTCTTTCCTGGAATCCCCAATCTTCAAATTTAACGGCAGTTTCTGGTGGGCTTTAGAAAGAAAAACCCAGAATATTCTATTCTACTTCCTCATCAGAGACCATAAAAGGAGGCATCCACTCCTCCCTTTTTAGCTCAAGGCATTCTCCCTGGAAAAGTTTCCATTTCCCATAATGAAAACATTCATTCTTACCCTCCTACTTCCCTTTGGGTCCTGCTTCTCCAACTTTCTCTGTCCATCTGTTTCCAGGTTTCTGACAGTTCATATTCGACCTGTCTAGTCCCTTCTTCAGATCCCGTATTCTAAAGAGTTCCTTCTTCACAACCACCCTTACTGTCTGCACCATAAGTCTAGCCTCTGCTTCTGTTTCTCCTCCTCCCTCCATTTATACATTTTCTGTACTCCCCTCAACAGTTCTTCCATCTATCTACTTTCTGGAGCTTCTTGCTAATGTTTGACCAAGAATTAGTTACAAAATTCATATTGTTTTCTCATTCTCTATAAAAATTCATCTTTCTTCTGAGTGATGTCAGAGGCCTGATTCAAATTTTGAGAATTTGATACTACTTCTTTCATTCCAGCCATATTTAATTCTCTCAGATGTTGCATATGGGTTCTAGGTATCACATTGCTATGATCCCATCCAGAATACACATTGGAGTATTTATCCACAAAATGCCCATGCCCCTTTCTTCCCTATTGAAGAGAGCATTAAGAATAGACATTAACTCCTTCCAGGTGTAAATATTTGGGCCCAAAAATTGATCTAATTCTTCTGTTAACTCCACAGAACACTCTATTAGAGACTTCATCTCCTTAAATACTCAGAAGAACTAAGGGGGGCATTTACACATCCTCATCCATTTTCTGGCCCTCTCTTGGAAACCTCATGAAGAGAGGCCAGAGTCAAAAATAAGGGAATATTTTCTAAGTGGTTTTTTTTTTTTTTTTTTTGAGATTGAGCCAAATTTTTCCTTCATTTTGAGTAGGAGCCCCTATCTCCTGAGGTACCTCAAGTGCTCTGGGTGCTACTGCTGTTGCCTGAGCCAGTAGGGGTGCAACACAGGATTGAGTAGCAGTAGGAACAGAAGGTTGATAAGGAGAGGATAAACTTGAAAGAGGGACCCACTTATTATTTCTTTGCTCCTGTTTTATTCCCTCCTTTTTTTCCTTCCCTGAAAGTAAAGAAGGAAAATAACTTGTCCCCTCATAAAACCATTTACCTAGTGCCAGCCCTATCATCCAATGAGTTGCATAATCTCATTCTTTTCTAGTTACTAAAACCTTATCATTTATACATAGATTTAGAGTTGGCAAAGTCAGTCCTCAACTGCCCAAACTTTAGCCAAAACACTGACGGTGTCAGAATAGCTTCCTCTAGCCACTCATAATAACAATAATTAATCATTGTCTTCTTTTTATCCTTTCCCTGGGTAACCTCACTATTCCAGTTAGCTAACATCTTCACCAGTGGAGTATTTGGGGAATTTGGGGGAGGGAATGCTTACGCTCCCCAGGTGTTTTTGTCTTAGAAGTTTTCCCTCCACCCAAGATTCTTCCTCCCAGGGCCCTTAACTGGGTATAGGATAAATCCTGGACCAGCAAGGCAATACTTTAGCCACAACTTTCCTACCTTATCTAAAATATTGACTTCTCTTCCCAGATTTGTTCAGTCATTCTACTTGGCCAACACCAAAGTCTCAGCCCCGTGTGCAACACCAAAGGAGTCAAAGAAGAGAGGCAAGGACCACCAAAAGATTGGCAGGAATGCTCCTCCTCTATTCACCCCTCAGGAATCTACCTATGGGTCTCAAGGGATCCCACACAAGCCCCCAAGTTTTTATCAAAAGACCCTGTGGAACCCCACAGGGTCAGGGAGGAAGCCTAGGCCAAGCTGCTGCTGCCCACTGCTTCCCCAGTTGCAAGCTAGTCCAGGAATAGAAATACAAGCAGTGCCCTTTTAGAGTGAAAGAAGAATCCTTTATTCAATTCTCAAGAGAAGCGAGTGTTCTCCAGAGTGGGACACACACTGATGCAGAAGCTTTATACCATTGCTTCAATTCTTTGCGCCTTCCTTCAAGGTGTGGATCAGTCTGAGTTATAATTGGTCAGATTTACAATCCAAGTTACAATCTTCCTTATTCATGCATTATGCTAGTCCTTTATAGTAGGCTTCAAACTATTGTCCCATGTTTACCACTTGTCTACCAGTTATGAAGTTCACAGGTACAATCATAAAAATGCTGACAAAGCTATCTTCATCCTGTTTTGCTCAAATACATGTCCAAGCATAGCATGACACAGAAAGTCCCCCAACTTGTTTTTGTTCCTCCAGATCACCCTCTCTCACCCAACATGAGAAGGGGACCATCTTATGACCACTTAAACACCAGACATAAATCTTGTCTTACCCTCCTAATGACCACTTGCCACAAATACCCGTGCTTTATCCAAACCATGACAACTCCTCCATACAAGATTTTTTTGGCTAAAACATCATTTTTGGTCCTCAAAAACAAATCCTATCAACCAATGAGATTTAGTATTTTACTTTGCCTTTCCTGAGTGCCTGGGTTTCCAGCCCTATAAAAATAACGAACTGAGGACGTAATGCACATCAGATTATGAGGAAGATCTGGGTTCCACGGATTTTTTTAATGAAGTGTGATTGGTGTGGTGCTCTGCCTCCATGTTATTCTTTGCATACAGACTTCACATCATTTACCTAGAAGCAAGTAAATGTTTCTACAAAAGGACATTCAACATTTGACTAAATTAAGTTATTCAAATTCAACCAACATTTATGAAGTACCATGGATACAAAAGCCGAAATTAAACGGTCCCTCCTCTCAAAAAGTGTGTTTCCCAATGTGTGTGTGTGTGTGTGTGTGTGTGTATGTGTGTGTGTGTATGTGTGTGTAGAGGTAACAAGTCCCTCCCTCTCCAGATTAAAACAAGCCTAGGCACTGATCATCATCAATGAAGAGAGCTGGTCCAAGGAGCCCAATATCCCTGACAATATTAATGTCAAAGGTCAATAAATGGAAGAGCAGGGAACCAGACTGCTTAGACCAATGAGTCTGCTTCCAGTCCAGCTATCAGGCCATAATTCAGGGAAGAATCCTATGAAGAGCATGCACAGCCATCCCCCCATTCACCAGAACAAAGTGTCGGCCAAAAGTTATGACCAAGTGGTAGATAAGTACAAGAACACAGACAATAGCAGTGCCCCCTCTCACATAACTAGTCCTGCTTCCAGTGTGCCCCTGTGTGGGACAGGTGCTAGGCCCCTTTCCCAAATTAACTAATCAGAGACATCTTCAGGTACGCAGAGAAAGCATTTATTTAGTCCCTGCAGGGAGAGGCCCAGCACATCCGGGAGGCATCTCAGCTCCCAACATGTGCCTGATGGGGCAAGCCGGAAACAGGAAAGCTGCTTAAATAGCAAAAGACCCAAGTCTTTTCATTGGATAGACTAAAAGGAAGTAACCATCACTGACCAATGGCCACCAATGTTGTCTGCTTCCTGTGGGTTACATCACTCCTGTCACTGATCTAGGGTCTTTAGAGACCTCTAGGCCTGGAAATCATGTGACTTCCCACAGCCTGGGCCCAAAACTTGATCTTCAGCTCTGCAGACCTCTGGGAATCTGATTATGTGACTTAGGCCTGGTCTCATAGACTTTGAGAACACTTCACCCAGTCAGTCCCATTCACTCTCATCGTCATTGCCCAGAGAAACAACTTATCAAGATAAAAATCTAAAAAATTGCCTCCATAAATATTCAGCACCCCCTCTTCCTTAGTATCCTAGTAACATATTAGTATTTGGGATATAAAAAAAGTTAGTGAAATATAATTTCAGAGCAATTAATCATTTCTCTAATAATGCTGGCAGTAATTAATAAAAAGAGTCAATGACACTCTCAAATCCCAGACTCCTCACAGAATTCATTCAAAGCTCATGTGCCCTTGGAAGAGGGGATGGTCTTGAAGGTGGACATCACCAACAATTGGTTACCAATTAATAAAAACTGAAGATCATAATGAGAGTTGGGCTTATTCTAAGGAGGGGTTGGGGGCACCTGATTCTAATCACTCCATCTAGAACAGAGACTTGTTTTCTACTCCCGCCTAGAGCAATTTAGACAAAGGGGATTCCACCTTTGCTCAGAGCTGGCCAAAATTACACACAATGTGCCAGAATTCACCTTAAATTGTTTAGAAAATTTTCTAGATGGGGTGGAGCAGGGATCTCCCCATTAATTTGATATTTAATAATCATTTCTCTCATACTGAAGACTCAAAAAATAAAGTTCTGTGCAACAAAGTCCTAGAGACCAACAAACATTTCAACATGAGAAAAGTATGTGTATTGTTATTAATGGAAATGACCCTAAAGAAGATGTATTACCAACTGCCTCATCACTATATCCCAAGGACCAATGAGCCTTCCCATGGGAATTGCAGCTGAAATATGCATTTTCTCCTCCATTAGAACAAAAGTTCCATGAGAGCAGGGACTGACTATTTACTACTTTCATTCATTCATTCAAAGAAATAAGAAAATACAAAGCATATATCAAAGAATTACAAAAAAAAAGAAAAAGTGGTAATAAATGAAAAAACTTTCATAAGAGATAAACCTTCAAACATGCTATGAAGGAAACTAGGCATTTTTTAACTAAAAATGAGGAAAATTCTAAGTTTTAACTAGTCCTTCTTCTATATCCCTGTAATTTTTATCCATTCTTTCCAGTTCTGCCCCCTAGGGCCAAGCGGAATAAATTTCAGCTCTTTTCTACATGGAAGTCCTTAAGATATGTTAAGGCAACTGTGATATCGTCCAGGGGAGGTAGGTGATGCAGTGGATGGAGCCCTTGGTTTACAATCATGTTCCTGAGTTCCAATTTAGCCTCAGATACTTACTAGCTGTCTGACCTTGGGCAAGTCACCTGACCTGTTTTCCTTAAGTTTCCTCATCTATAAAATGAACTGGAGAAGAAAACGGCAAACCACTCCAGTATCTTTGCCCAAAAAGAAACAAACAAAAAAAAAAACAGCACAAAAAAAGAAAACAAAACCCCCAAATGAGGTCACACAGAGCCGAACATTACAGAAAAAACTAAACACCAGTCACCTGATATCATTCCTACTTTTTTTGTTTTTTTTTTTCTCCAGGATAAATATCCCTAGTTACTTCAGCCATGATGCTCCATTGTCGCACTTGAACTAATCCTCATCATTTTTACCTCAGCTTCAAACTAAAACACCAAAGTCCATCCTCCCTTGAAGTTGCTATTAGAGTGTGATGACTGTTTTTAAACTAACATATTGGTTTTCATTTGTTTATATGAAGGGAATAAAATAAGAACAAAGCACAATATTATTTGGATCTAAGGAGAGAGGTCAACCAACCTTGGCCCAGCAACCTCACTGATTAGGGGTGGTGGACACATTGATCTCAGACTATCCTAGTCAATGGCTCACCATTTCACAGTAGGAAAGGAAGGGCTGATGCTCTGGGCCTGTTATCCCTCCCACCCCAATATTTCTTCCTATGCAGCCATGACCTATTTCATGCAAAGCAGCTGGAACACAGCTCGAGACCCACTGGCTTGGAACATGGCATACTGACCTGGTGCTAATGAAGTCATAGTAGCGCAAGCCCCCGCTGGGTGAGGCAATGCTGGCCTCTACCAAAGAAGCAATAAAAAATTTCTAACATGTGCCAGGGGAGGGATTATCAGATGGGCTCTTGCCTTTTATGAAACAGGAAAAGTAGATTTTTCTACTTGAATGAATTTGATCGCTTCTCCTCCATTTATTTTAAAGTTGAACATCTGATATGGCAGAGACTTTAGAAATTCATCTGAAAAAGTTTTTCAAGCTTTCCTGTCATTGTTACATTGCTAGGGATTGCCCTCCTATGAATGGGTTACACCCTCTGTCATTTCTCCCTTCAGAATTCCTAATCCATTCCATTTGCTGCTATTATTCCCATTACTTGGCAACAATTAATTCTCAGTATTAATTTGATCAATTGCTTCTTTTCTTCTCCTACTTCTTCCCTTCCCCAACACAACCCAGAGATTGACCATTTACCCATAGAAATTAAAAAAAAAAAAAAAACAGGCAGAGAGGAAGAGAAGAGAAAAAGGTTGAAATGTGCCCAGGTTGATCTTCAGGTCACAGGCATGACCTTCAAATCCAGCAACAGTACTTACTAGCTATGAGACTCTGCACAGTCATTTCATCTGTTTGCCTCAGTTTCCTAAATCAAAAATTGGGCAGCTAAATGATACAGAAAGACCCCTCCCCCACTTCCCTACCACAGAGACTCAGGAGAACCTAAGTTAAAAATACAGTCTCAGATACTTAGTAGCTATGTGTTCCTGGACAAGTCAATTAACCTTGTTTACCTTAATTACTTATCTGTAAAATGAGCTGGAGAATATCTTTGCCAGTATCTTTGCCAAGAAAATCCCAAATAGGTTCACTGAGAGTCAAACATGACTGAAGAAAATCAAATAACAACATCTAGATGGATAAATAAATAGATCGATCAATTGATCAATAGATATATAAATTGATAATTTCTTTCCTCACCTACTACTAAGCTGGAATCTCTATGAGAGTAAAGACCAAGTCTCATCCAAACTTTGAATTTCCATCACCATCTAACAGTGTTCTACACAAAATTGGAACTTAAAGAATGGTCATAATACTAGGATCTATTTCACAAAGTTGTCGAGAGGTTCCACTGAGATATTATTTGTAAAGCATTAAACACAGCACCTAGTATATAATAGGTCTTATATAAATGCAAATTCTCTTCTCTTCCCCCCTCTTCACCACCTCCCTTTAGAAAATGAACATTCCCTTTCACCTCTTTTCTTTCATCAATGAAACTAGGAATCAGAAGGTACCTTAGAATTCATCTAGTGCAACCTTCCACTGTCAACATATTATAGAGAATAGTGTGAGTCAGGAGCAGAGTATCTACAGAAAGCAAAAACAGCTAACTGGACCAATATTAATGTTGAGATACTTGGGAGACATGAATTATGGGAAATAGGCTATTATAACTTTGCTAAAAATTGACCTGTTGTCAGCTGGTAGGAAGAAGCAAGTAAGAGTAAAGGATGCAAGGGGCAGAAAGAAACCTATTGAGACCAGGAGGAACAGTCCAGATGTGAGGTTCCCTAAGTTTAGTCATGGGTCTTATTCTCTTCTTGTATCCTCAAAGTATTTAATAGAGAATACACATGTATTTCTACTGTCAGGACTCATAGTGCCAGAGTCCATATATGGCAGGCATGAATGTTGGAGAAATAAAAAATGATTTTAAAAAATTTGATCAATGTAACCTAAAACTGCCTGTCTAGATTATACTAGGAAAGTTTACTTCTCTTCCACTTAGAATCTCTAGAAAAAGTTGCTCAGGATGAGAACTCATTGCACAATATACCTTAAGGATAGTTTTCCAGTTTCTATTTGAAATATTGTTAAGGCAGTTCTTAATCTTTAAAGATGTCATGGACACCTTTAACTTCACTAAAGCTGACAAAGTCTATGAACTCCTTCTTACAATAATTTTTAAATAGTCAAAGGAAATGGTAAATTTCAATTAGAGGCTGGTGAAAATAAAAATGAAATTGTTTTGTCAATTAAGTTCAGAAACCTGAAATTTATCAACTTACTTAACAGGTTTCCATAGACCTCTAAGGTTAAGAACTCCAGCTAGTTTATCAGTCAAGCCACAATTGACTATAATCAAAGAAATTGAGTTCTGATAGCAAGTTAACAATATATGTACAGATAGTTGTAGGTCAGAATGCTAATTCATTATTTTGAATAAGGGCTTTAGATTTCCAGTGAAGAGATGCTATCCAGGACACCACCTAGATAATTAAATTGACAATAAGAAAGTCATCTGGGCTCAGTCAAACATGGGTTGGAAGAATTCACAAAGGGAAAAAAAGATCATTTAAGTTACATGACACTGAAAAGTTCTGCAAAATCAAAATTAATGCAACTTGTATAAAGGGAAATGTTTATTGTGGAAAAAATAAGGGCCTTTGAATTGAATATCATATTACTATAAACATGAATCTGATAATATTTAAGAAGATGCATCTCTCACTGTGGCAGAAATGGGAGACTGGGATATGGAATATTGCAAATATTATCAGACATGCTTGATTTTGCAAAATGGTCTTTAGTTTTCTTTTATAATCTATGTTATATCAAATAGGTGGGAAGAGAAATTAGACAAATTCAGAAATGTGAGTTGGGCAAAACAAAAAATATCAATAATAATTAGACTTCTAAAAATACTCAGTGTTTGCTCCATGAACATGAAATCACAACAAAAGGAGTTTAGAGCATTCATTAAAATCATTTAGTACTGACTAAGAAATAGAATGGTGGACTGGTGGAATAGATGAGATACAGATGTGAAATAATCAGAGTCTACAGTAATCCAGTACGTGATAAACCTTCAAATGCCAGCTTCTAGGATAACAACTCACTATTTGACAAAAATTGCTGGAAAAACTAGAAACTCAGCATAGACCTACAGTTCACACCCCATACCAAAATAAGATCAAAATGGGTACATGATTTGGGCAAAAAGGATGATGCCATAAGAGCAAAGGATAATATTTACCTATCAGACCTTTGAAGAAGGGAAGAACTTATGACCAAAGAAGAAATAGAGAACATTATGAAAGGCAAATGGACAACTTTGATTACGTTAAATTAAAAAGGGTTCGTACAAACAAAACAAACAGAAACAAGATTAAAAGGAAAGTATAAAGCTGGGGGAAAAAATTATAGTTAATGTTTCTGATAAAGGTCTCATTTCTAAAACATATAAAGAACTTTGTCAAATTTATAAGAATACAAGTCATTCCCCAATTGATAAATGGTCAAAGATATGAACAGTCAATTTTCAGATGATAAAATAAAAGCCATCTATAGTCATACAAATAAATCCTCTAAATCATTAATGATTAGAAAAATGCAAATTAAAATCACTCTGCGGTACCATCTTAACACCTCTCAGATTGGCTAAGGAAAAGACAATGATAAATTTTGGAGGGGATGTGGGAAAACTGAGACACTAATGTATTGTTGGTGCAGTTGTGAAATGATCCAACCATTCTGGAGAGCAATTTGGAAGTATGTTCAAACAACTTTGACTCAGCAGTGACACTACTGGATCTGTATCACAAGGAAATCATAAAGGAGAGAGTTACTTTCCAGTGACTGGTATCATCTGTCCTCTACATATTATTTCCCTCCTATAGGCATAGGTGGAAAAACAATAAAGAATCCCACTGTTCCAGGACTGCTTTTCTAGATTCTATACAGATAACCATCTTTTTTTGGGGGGGAGGGGGAAGGGGTAATATCATCCTGAACATATAGTGGTACAATTAAATCACTTCCTCTAAATAAATTGGTATCTTCTTGTGGAAGTGTCAGAAAATCAGAAAGGGGGTGGAGAGCATTAGGAAGTACCCTAGGGGGAAATCTTGTTCCATGGAGTTTAAAAAAAAAAAATAGCAGATCTAAAGTGGAGGAGCTGAGAGATCTTTTTGCCTCCTTTTTTGGGAAGGCATTGAAATAAAAGGAAGACCTTTTGTAGACCGTTACCCCCAGAAGTATACTGGGGCCAGCTCCACCTGACCAGCCAATCGTTAAATTTTCTGTGTGAGCGTTTACACTTCAGAAAACAGCAAAAGCTACAAATCAAGGTTTGATTTATTGTTCTATTGATTGTCTAGATTTGAAGAAGTAATAGCTAAATGTTAATTAATACTTTTTTTTCCCCTGCAGAGGCAGTTGTTAAGCATTTGCTAGCATACCTCAGCCTATGTCACTACAAAGAAGTGTCCTTTAATTCTTTGAATAAAACATATTTTCTCAATACTCAATATAGTGCTGACCTATAAGACTCTGAAATTATATTGATGGAAGGTGACCTAACTTTTTACTTTAGTCAGTTCCACTTGGCAAAGGAACAAGGACAGCAAGAACAATTTTACAGATATTTCTTCCACCCCCACTGACCCAGAACACTCACGACAAGCCCAGGAGAGCCTTGCTCCATTCATAGGCACCTGAGCACATCATAACTTGTATTTATATATAGTTCTTTACAGTAACATAACACTTCAGATACTTTAGGTCATTTGATCTTCACAATAATCTTAGGACACAGAACTGGAACAAATCTCAGAAATCACCTTGTCCTACCCACCCTCCCCCACTTTGTGCAGATGAAGAAACTGAGGTTTTAAAAAGGATGAAAAAACTTGTCCAAAGTCACACAACTGAAAAGGCCAGATTCAAACCCAGGTCTTCTCACCACAAATTTAGTGTTCCTTCTAACCTGTAATAATATCTCTAGAACTGGAAAGAAATCCATTTTTTCTTCTTTCCTTCTTTCCCTACATAAACTCTTCCAATTTTTGAATCACTGAGGTATGTAAAAGTAAAGAACAATCCTTCTTTTCTCAATGAAGTCTTTGAAACAAAAATCTCTCAACCTTCATTAAAGGAGAAAGCAAACTAAATCCACATCCTGCACACAGTGGGTGCCCAATCAATATTTGTTCATTTCATTTTATTTTTAGCCCCTATCTGAGACAGAGACCTAGAAAAAGAGTAAAACTTGGAATATTTCCCATGTTCTGCTTCTTGGGTGGGCATCCAGAGAGAAATCATTGAAAGAATTTGTGCCTCAGTTTATCAGTCAATAGAGGATGGAGTTATTCCAATCTCTAAGGCAGACCCTACTAAATTTTGCAATTTAGTTTGTAATCTAAGGTCTGGTTTTGCAGTTTGAGAAATTAGCTATATGTTGAGAAAAGTTTGGGATGTCCATCTCTCATATATTTTTAAAGGTAAAGGTCTGCTATAATGCCTGCCTTTTCCTGTCCTGGGAAATAATAACAACTCTTAACAACTACAATTAACATTTACATGGGGCTTACTATATGCCAGGCACTGTAGTAAGTGATTTTACAATTATTATTTTATTTAATCTTCACAATCATCCTGGAGATACTTGCTCTATTCCCCATTTTGCAACAGGGGAGAGAGAGAGAGATGTAGATAGATAGAAAGATGTTGTTCAGTTGTTTTAAATAGTAACTGACTTTTTGACACCATTTGGGATTTTCTGGGCAAAGATAAAGGAATAGTTTGTTATTATCCTTCCCCAGCTCACTTTACAAATGGGGAAATTGGGGCAAATAGAGTTAAGTGAGTTGCTCAGTCACACAGCTGGTAAATGTCTGAATCCAAATTGGAACTCAGAATGATGACTCTCCCTGATTGCAGGCATGGCACTCTACCCAAGGCACCATCTAGCTGCCATATAGTTATATATCTATATAGAAATAGACCCACAATGTTTCTCTATCAACACTCTTTTATACATTTATGTAAAGGAGAAGTGTAATCATGTAGAAGGCCACTTATAAAATAAATATTCTATTTATTTTCAGAGAATATGTGGATAACATTTTTCCCCTGGATACTCTTTATATACAGACAAGTATTGTCAATAGAAAATATCCCTTCTTTTCCAAACATGATTTGTGAGATTTCAGCTGCTGGAATAACTGCCTCATACTGTCCTCATAGCAATAACTCTGCTTCTAGCCAAGGAAACAAATATTCTCAGGGGCCTGCTACCGTTTATGAATAAATCTTTCTTCAGTCATTTCAGTCGTGTCCAACTTTTTATAATCCCATTTGGGGTTTTCTTGGCAAAAATACTGGAGTTATCTGCCATTTCTTTCTCCAGCTCACTTGGCAGATGAGGAAACTGAGATAAACAGGGTTAAGTGATTTGCCCAGGATCATATGGCTAGTATCTGAAGCCAGATTTGAACCCAGGAAAACGAGTTCTGATTCCAGGCACTCCATCTACTGAAACACTTAGCTGGCCTTTGTTCATCACTTTCCGGAGTAGTTGGTGATGTTATTTACCAGTGTTTAGGTTGGGGCAAAAAAAAAAAAAAAAAAGTTAAGTGACTTGTCCAGGATAGGATTCCAACTCAGACCTTCCTTAACTCTATCATAATTCCATCTACCACTTCTTTTTCTCTTGTACCTCTCTTCCAGTGGATAAGAACAACAATCACCAACAAGTATTTGAGAAGCTTAGGGAAAGGTTCCAGAACAGTATAACCTATGCATGATTATTCACCAGACGTTTGAGACTCTTGCCAAATATCTAGTTTTTGATTTACCATTTGGAAAATAAAATCTCAGAAATGGAGAAGGCTTTAGAAGTGATTTAATTCAATCCATTTCTTTTTCCAGCTAAAGAAACTGAATTGGGTAGGAAAATTGGGAAGGGACTGCCTTGTCCAATGTCACACTCTTAATAAGCAATGGAACTGGTAATCACAACCCAGTTTTCTAACTCTAAGTATGGATTATTTTTCTGCATGCTAAAAGTAGGAACCATTGCATTTTTCTTTGACAGAAGAAATCTTTGGTAAGATTTCTAAGACTGGTTTTTCATTGTCATTCATTTGAATTTAATACAATGCAATACCTTGCAAATGTATTAACTTGACTTCTTAGAATTGTTGCTAGTAGATTTGGACTGGGCCATTTTTTTTTTTTTTTGCTAAGGCAAGTGGGGTTAAGTGACTTGCCCAGGGTCACAAAGCTAGGAAGTGTTAAGTGTCTGAGACCAGATTTGAACTGGGGTCCTCCTGACTTCAGGGCTGGTGCTCTACCCATTGTACAAGCTAACTGCCCCAGGGCATAGTCTCAACTCACTTGTAATTATCCTGCCAGTTTTGATATTCAAATCTACAATGTTTATGAATCAGAAAGAATCTGGACTGCTAAATTGGGAGATCATCTTTACATTTAAGGGCTCTGATAAACGTCTCATCTCTAAAATATAGAGAGAATTATCTCATATTTATAAGAATTCAAGCCATTCTCCAATCAATAATGTCAAAGGATATGAACAGACAATTTTCAGATGAAGAAATTGAAACTATTTCTAGTCATATGAAAAGTTGCTCCAAATCACTATTGATCAGAGAAATGCAAATTAAGACAACTCTGAGGTACCACTACACACCTGTCAAATTGGCTAAAATGACAGGAAAAGATAATGACAAATGTTGGAGGGGATGTGGGAAAATTGGGACACTGATACATTGTTGGTGGAACTGTGAACATATGCAACCATTCTGGAGAGCAGTTTGAAACTATGCTCAAAAAGTTATCAAACTGTGCATACCCTTGACACAGTAGTGTTCCTATTGGGCCTATATCCCAAAGAGATCTTAAAGGAGAGAAAGGGACCCACATATGCAAGAATGTTTGTGGCAGCCCTTCTTCTAGTGGCTAGAAACTGGAAACTGAATGGATGCCCATCAATTGGAGAATGGCTGAATAAATTATGGTATACGAATGTTATGGAATATTATTGTTCTGTGAGAAACGACCAGCAGGATGATTTCAGAGAGGCCTGGAGAGACTTACATGAACTGATGCTGAGTGAAATGAGCAGAACCAGGAGATCATTATACACTGCAACAACAATATTGTGTGATGATCAATTCTGATGGACATGGCTCTCTTCAACAATGAAATGCTTCAAACCACTTCCAATTGTTCACTGAAGAAAGCCATATACACCCAGAGAGAGGGATGTGAAATGTGGACCACAACATAACATTTTAATGCTCTCTATTGATGTTTGCTTGCATTGTGTTTCCTTTCTCCGATTTTTCTTTCTTGTAGATACGATTTTTCTTGCACAAAAATGGTAAGTGTGGAAATATGTATACATATATTGGATTTGTCAAGTATTTTAACATAATTAACATGTAGTGGATATCCTGCCATCTAGGGGAGGGGTTGGGGAGTAGGGGGGAAAAATTTGTAACAGAAAGCTTTGTAAGGGTTAATGTTGAAGAATTACCCATACATATGTTTTGCAAATAAAAAGTTTTAATTTTTTTTTTAAAAAAAAAGAAAGAATCTGGACTTCCCTGGCATTGTCTTACTTATCCCATCTTCCTAACTGAGTCCTGACTAGCTGAAGCCAGAAGTTCTATGTTTGCTGAAAAAGTGTCCTGTTAGCAACTTGGCTCCTAGATTTGCTCCCAAATAAATCAACAAACATTTATTAGTAATAATAATGGCTTGACTTTCACAACTTGGCTAATGTGGAATTATTTTATATGATTACATATATATAACCTGTATCACATTGCTTGCCATCTTGGAGGGAAGGGTGAGAACAAGACAAATTTGGCACTCAAAGTCTTTCAAAAAAATGAATGCTGAATTGTCTTCATGTGTAATTGAAAAATATATTTAATTTTTAAAATTTAACTAAAATAATAGCTTGAATTTGTACATCACTTTAAGGTTTGTGAAACGTTCCATATGTGATCTCATTATCTCCTCACAACAACCTTAGGAGATGCTATTATTATCTCATTTTACAGATTAGGGTACAGAGGCAAATAGATAAAGTTCAAGTGATATGCCTAGGATTACACAGTTAGTAAATATTGGAAAAAAGATTTGAATTTAGTTCTTCTTTGTTCCAGGCTCAATGTTCTACCCACTGTTCCACCTCTCTGCCTACTGCGCGCAGAGTGGCAGGTGACATATAAAAATTTAAATAGAATTATTGTTAATCAATGATTTAATTTTTTGTCTTATACTAGGGATAAATAAATTTCATAGGGTCTATAAATTTGACAGTGAACATTATTATTAACATGAATTTCTCAGAGACTTTATTTGAAAATGTTTGTTTCATAATCAATGATGTGACTTTTCCTGATGGCAAGCCTGGAAAGAAAGTTAGTTTCTATCCAACAATAGTGTAAAGTTATCACTCAGTACTCCAAGGGGACAATAAATAAATTCACCAAATATAGTCACCAATAACACAAGCTTTAATAGAAATTATTCATGCAGTCAAATAATAGTTTAAAAAGACTTTCCAACCTGAAGTCATGAGACTGGGAAATTTTCTGGGCTGAAAAGTCTCCGATGGCTCCCCATTAACTCCTGAATACAGTCTGAATTTTCAGATGTGGTATTCAGAGTCCCCAATATGATTTATAACCATATATCACACTGCTCCCCTTTCTATGCTCACCATCCTATGAACACTCATGTAGTCACTATCCTAGAAACATCCACCTCATGTCAACAGACACTGTTCAAAACTAAAATGAGGTGATTCACAACAAGAGGCATGAGATAAACAGGTCTTTGTGGTCCCAGCCAGGGTCACACAACCATGAACAGAGTCCCATCTTCACAGGTAAGAAGCCTACAGGGAGCCAGGCTATAACAATAAGGCTAGTTGACAGCAGCAACACATGTGGTACATCTGGGACTCCATCCTCAAAAGAAGCTACCCTCCACTAGAAACTGTTCTAGGGGCATATTTTACATCCTCAAAGACCTCGTTTGATGTTAGTGATCTTATCAGTCCCATTTACTTCTCTCTCTCCACCATTCCCTGAAGTTTATTAAAGAAGGAAAAGTTTACAGGTGAGCCACTCAAAAAGATCTTGGACATTATATGAGATTTCTTCTTCAACTTAGCTTTTGTGTGAAAGATCAGAGCTTCCGACTTTAGCACAAAAATGCCATATTTGATATGTGTGTTTCTGGGGAAGTAGATATACCCAGTGGGGGATGAGAGAGTGAGGAGAATTGTTGCATTAGTTATTAATTTATGTCTGCTTCCAAATGGCCAAAAGGATTTAAAACTAGACTGAAAATGGTCAGAATGTAAGAGTGTCATCAACTAATTGATAAGAACTTATCCCAAACTGGGCTAAGTAAATTTTTTTTCTTAAGTTCTTACAGTTAAGACTCTCCATGATTTCTATCAAGGAAAAAAATCTAGGAAAAAAGATTAGTTTTCTCTTGGCTCACTCTGATTTTTTCATCATCAGCAGCATTTATATAGTGCTTTAAAGATTGCAAAATGTTTTATATATATTATTTCATTTGATTCTCACAACAACCCTGAGAAGCATTATTTTTATCCCCATTTTAGAGTTGAGTAAACTGAGGCAGAGAAAGTTTAAATAGCTTACCCCAGTATCACACAGTTAGCAAGCATCTAAAGTTAGATAAAAACTCAGGTCCTTCCTGATTTCATACACAGCACTATCTCCCCACTGTTGCCATATCCTCTGCTGGGAATTTCTACACCATTGACACCTTCTCTATCAACATCAATGCTTTTTGAAGTCCTACAGATTCTTCAAGAAAGGGACAGCTCAAATGCCAATCCCCTGGATGAAACCTTCGCACCAAAAAGTAATCACCACAGCCTCAGATTCTCAGAATAGTTTTTTTTTCAGTCTCTCATATACACCTATATTCTATTTTATATAATAATTATTTGAGAACATATTTTATATCCCTGAATAAATTATAAACTTGTTCAAATCAGGGATTATATCCTATTTAGATTGTCTCCCCAATACCTAGCTTTGTGGTCTAAATGTACCTGGTGCTTAATAAATGTTTGATAAATTAATGAAATCTGTCACTTGAAGATAAAGACCTAAAACCAAGTATTAATAAACTTATTTCCTTTTTTTAAAATAATGGTTATGTAAATGCACAATATAATATTGAAATTAATAGCATTATTAAAACGTTTACTCACCAATTATAATTATAAATTAATACATTTTACAAATTACATACAAATTAATCATTGATTAGATTATTATCTAACTTCTCTAGGGCTGGGCAAAGAATTGAAAGACTAAAATCTAGACTTAGGAGAGAATTGGAGGAAGGGGGAAAGAAGAATAAGGTAAAATGAAGAAAGCAAATGAAGAGGTCTATGAAAGGGACCCATCACCCTCAATATCGAGTATTTGGAAAACTGCTTTTCCCACCCCCACCCCCTAAAATAACCACCTTAATGCCCAATACTTGAGAAGTCTAGGATGGGAGAAAAACTTGATTTGTGAATTTTTGTCTTCGACAATTTCAAGTCTTACTTTCCTCTCTTTTAATCTAGAAATCACATAGGAATAAGTTGCTCTGTTTGAGAAAAAGAATATCACGAGGAAGGAGAACTTTAAAAAAAAAAATTGAGATTAAGTGACTGAGCCAGGGTCACACAGCAAATGTTTAAGTCTTGATTTGAATCAAGTTCTCTTGATTTTAAGCCACCTGGCTGTCCAGGTTGGGGTGGGAAGCTGGGGAGATTAACATTATTTTCATTGTTTTTCAGAAGGAGAAAGAACCAGAAACCAGAAGTCAAGAGTTTAGAAGCACCAAGAATCTCCCCCACTTAAAAATATTGTCCCAATCCAGCAAAATTAAGCATAAGCCTGAAGAACAGGGTGAAAAGACAAAGGGAAGGAAGGACATTCAGTGAATTGCCAGACTGTTGCAAAAACACCTAAACTTAATAGAAAATTTGACATATAACATCCAAGAGAAATACAAGGTAAACATCAAAGATTAATTTCAAGCAAACTTATTTATTTTATACATGGAAATGTAAATCACATGTTTAAGACTGTCATCAGTTCAAAAGGGTAGTTCAAAAGATTTTAAAGGAAGGAAAGGGCCCCACATGTGCAAGAATGTTTGTGGCAGCCCTTTTTGTAGTGGCAAGAAACTGGAAACTGAATGGATGCCCATCAATTGGAGAATGGCTGAATAAATTATGGTATATGAATGTCATGGAATATTATTGTTCTGTGAGAAACGACCAGCAGGAGGATTTCAGAGAGGATTGGAGGGACTTGCATGAACTGATGCTGAGTGAAATCAGCAGAACCAGGAGAACATTATACACGGCAACAAGACTATACGATGATCAATTCTGATGGACATGGTTCTCTTCAACAATGATGTGATTCAAACCAGTTCTTCAGCGATGAAGATAGTCATATACATCCAGAGAGAGGCCTGAGGGAACTGAGTACAGACCACAACACAGCATTTTAACTCTTTCTGTGAATATTTCCATGCATTTTGTTTTCCTTCTTAGGCTGTTTTTTTTCTTCTCTCTTTCTAGATCTGATGTTTCTTATGCAGTAAGATAACTGTATAGATATGTATACATATATTGGATTTGTCATATAATTTATCATATTTAGCATGTATTAGATTACCTGTCATCTAGGGGTGGGAGGTGAGGGGAAGGAGGGGAAAAGCTTGGAACAAAAAAAAAAGTTTTGCAAAGGTCAATGTAGAAAAATCACTCATATGTTTTGTAAATAAAAAGCTTTTAATAAAAAAAAAGAAAAAAAAGAAAAAGTTCTTAATCCAGGATCTATGGATCCTAAGACACCCCAACATGTCTGAAGAAAGTTTTCAGGGGATTTTTATGAACTTGGATAGGAGAAAAAACTGCATCTTTATTTTCATTAATTTCTAACTCAAAATAAGCATTTCATTCAATTGTGAATGTAGGAAACAAACCACAGTAGCACTAACACTAATTTTGTCATTAATAGAAATCACAGACATTTTCCTATCACATTTACAGATAGTACAGATATCTCAAAATAGCATGCTCATCAGTGTTTAAAATTACTGTAGTTATGACACAGATTTATTATTACATAAAATATGTAATAAATTATTACATGCAAATGTTAAAATATTTTGATAACTAATTTTTCAATATAATTGTTTCCACAGCAATCTCTGAAAAAGGGATTTATAGATTTCAAAAGATTAATAAAGAGTTGGATTTTTTTTTAAAAAGGTTATAATGACCAAATTCATGCCGACATCTCATTGTTAGGCATATACTCCAAGGAATTAAGTGACAAAAAGGCCTCAAAGGCAACTAAATATTTATAGCTACACTTTTTATTACAGCAAAAAAAAATTGGGGAAAAAAATTTGATGCTCATTAATTAGGAAATGTTTAAACAAACTATAATATATGAATATCATAGAATATTATAGTATGGTGAAAAACAATGCATATAATGAATACAGAAATGCATGGAAAAGCTTATTTTTGACTGATACAAGCTGAAATAGAGCTAGGAAAATCATATAGATGGTGGCCACAACAATATTAAAGCAAAGAACAGTTAAAAACTGAGACTAGAGGCAGCTAAGTGGCACAGTGGAAAGAGCATCAGCTCTGAAGTCAGGAAGACATGAGCTCAAATCTGACCTCAATCACTTAACACTTCCTAGCTATGTGACCCTGGACAAGTCACTTAACCCCAAATGCCTCAGGAAAAAAAAAAAAAAAACTGAGACTAAATGTTGTGGAATTTTAACAATCTAGTTTGACCCAAGAGAAGATATATGAAAGAGTAGCTCCCTTGTCTTTGAAGAATTCAGGAGACTATAAATTATATGGAAAACTACAGGTAATGCCTAACTTTTTGGATATGTTGGTTATTTCCTTTTTTTTTACAAAGTTGACTTGATGGAAGAAATAAAAGGAGTAAAACACCAGGAAATATAGAAAGAATAAAAACAAATGATAACAATATAAAATTATTTCAAATCATTTATATTTTAAGTTCATTTTTTCTCATTGCTTCATTTATGGAATATGCTTGTAAATTCTTTTTCTAATATTGGAACACTTAGTTTATCTATTCAAGCTAAGTGGAAATAATAACAATAACATAAGATTTTAAAAATCTCCTAACAAAAACACTAGACCCACAGGGTCCAAAACCCCAAGGAAGCTAGCTATTGAAATATCTACTCATCAAAAGAAGAAAAAATATTGATAGTGGTTCTCAGAGCATATAATAAAGTGGTTAAAAATATTTACAAAAATATTTTTGGAAAAAACAAGACATCAGTTGAATCATCAAAAGCAAATGAAGTAACAGAAGATGAAACCTATGAAATGGGTAAGATCAAGAGCATAATCAAGAGTATAATCAAAATGAGCTCCAAAATGTTCTTTAGAATTTAATAAATTTTACTAGAACTAGAACATCAAAGAAAGAAATGTTATCCATAATTAGCCAGACAGTATATGATCTTGTAATATTTAAGAATTTTTTAATAGATGTCACCATATCAAATACTTACAATTGTCAAAGCAAAATGTAGAAATTTAATAGAGGAAACCAAAAGCATATGAGAAAAAGATGTTTAATATGATCCCCATCATCCCAATATTTTTTTTATTCAATTATAAAAACAATCATTTCTGACTAGATACATCTGGATGATAACTCACAGAATATTAAATATAAAAGAAGAGTAACAAAACAGTAATTTGTCCCAGGATCATTTCTATCTAAATCCCACTGAAAAATATGAGAACAAGATAATTGGCATTAATAAAGCATTTTAAGTTTAGCAAATACATTATA